>UESW01000075.1:0-114879 GCA_900491605.1 Calamus simplicifolius
ACGTTCGGAGCACAGCTACTTCAGCACTCTACCTAAAGGTGCCGAAGTCCACACGAGCCGATGTTGATCCAATGATGGAGACATTTCATTATGCCCCATCGCCTTCTTGCATGCGGTCCCCATTAGCATATGAGTATTCGCAGAGGAGGGATGCCGGAGAGGGTACATCTGCCTATCGAGATCATAATGCATATCGCATTGATGACATTGCTGATGCGGACATCACCGAGATTAGTGAGGATGCTGATGTCTCCCGGTCACATGTGGATGCTGTTATGCCTGATGTTTTTCATCTTACCTTGATCCCCACGCAGGAGGGGGTATCTCAGGTGATTGATGAGGATCCTCTACTGTTGGCGACCTATAGGCGACGGACTGGACGTATTCGCCGACCTCTCGACGAGGATGTGGAACCTAGGTTTCCTAGATTGTTGTACTCAAACCAACTGATGTAAAAATTCTTTTTTTTCATGTATCAAAAAAATTAATTTTTATGAGAATGTGTTCTTCTAATTGGTTGAGTTCCGGTCGAGTTTCGGTCAAGTCTTGGTTGAGTTTCGGTCGAGTCTCGGTTGAGTCTCGGTCGAGTTTCAAGTTTCAATCAAGTTTCGGTTCAATTTCGGTTGAGATTCAGACCTGTCAGATAGAAGGCGGAGGAAATCGCCACTTCATGTAACATCCTGAAAACCTTGTAATTTATGGCATTTTTTATTTGAAATGAAAGTCAGAGAGTTTCAGTGAAGTGTGAGTGTGTTGGCCTTTTGATAAATGTAAAGAAAAGAAATTTTGGAGTAAATGAGTATATTCTGAATGTTAAAGAGTTTGATTTAAGAGATTGAGATATTTAAGTTTTAATGGGCTTAAATCATAAGAAAAAAATCAAGTTTAGTTTGAGTTTTATTCTTAAAAGATGTTTTTAGTAGTTGGAGTCGATACTATTTGGAGTGGAGTCGACTCTGGCACGGTTTTAAACTTTTGGCACGCTTTGGAGTCGACACCTGCAGAGGTGGAGTCGACACCTGCAGAGAAAACAGAAGGTTAACATTTCTGCTGCAGTATTGGAGTCGACACCTACTTTTCTAGAGTTGACACCTACTTTTTCTGGAGTCGACACCTATATTTCTGGAGTCGATACCTATTTCTGCTGGAGCCGACTCCAAATCTGTTGGAGCCGACTCCAAGACGGCAGGTTTTTCTGAGTTAAATCTTGAGAATTTCATATTTATTCTGTTTCAAGTCCGATTTGGATGCCGTTTGAACCGTTGGATTTCTAAAATTGAGCTCTTAAATCTGGTAAAGTCTTTTCTTGGAAATGTACATAAAAGTATCAATTTAAGTGAAAAATATAATCTGGGCTATAAATCGATTAAAAAATGCCATATCAGGGGCAAAATAGGAAAAAGGCTCCGATGTCAATTGCTAATTGTGTTAAGGGCAACTTGGGAAAGAAAATCTAAGGGAAAATATCATGGTTATAAGTGAGCCACGTGTTTTCCAAAAAGCGTATGTTAAGAGTATTTGAGGGCAAAAGGGGAATTTGGCATGCCTTAACCCTTAAGTTTCCCATAACTTGGTCCCCAAGTCATTAGAGAAAAAGGGAAAAACGTGGGTTCGGCCAGAGAAAAGAAAGAAAGAAAGAAAGAGAGAAAGAAGAGGAGAAAAGAGAGGAAGAGGAAGAAGAAGGAGGAGAAGAAAGAGGAAGGGAAAGGGAAGCTTGGGGTTTGTGCTCGACTCCAGGTGAGCTATAGCTTCCCTAGATCTTGCATGACTTTAGATTTTCTTAGATTATTGTATTTTGAGGTAATAGTAGAAGTAATCTTGAGTAGAGAAAGGGTGGAAGAAAATAATGAGATATTAGATGATAGATCATGTATGCATATATGGTTCATGGAAAAACCTCGTGTGGAGGTAATCATAATAGCTATCGTATCTGTATGTTGACGTAGGTCAAGATGGTTATTCCAGAGAGCCGGAATACCGGAGTTGAGTACCAGTCGAGGAGTAACCTACTAAGGTGAGTGGGTTTCTCATCTAGCAATGAGAAGTTAATTTGAGCTAGTATAATGAGATTAATACCTAGTTGTGGTATGTTATGTTTAGCAGAGTATTATGTATGTTTTAAATATGAGAAATGAGAACCTAGTATATGATATTCTGATAAATGAGTTTTGAGCATGAGTTTTAAGCATAAAGAAATAAAAATGAGTTTCGAGCATGAGTTTCGAGCATAAAGACATAAGCATGAGTTTCGATGAGGGGATTTTTAATGTATACATGGCATATTTGCATGATAAAGCTTTACAAATGATGAATGTATCATACTGAGTATCAGGCAGCTATGAGGCTGATCACCATTTAGACTGTACTGTAGCATGAGCATTGCACACTACTATCGAGCCGGCATCTCCTTGCGAACAGATCGTACGATGAACCCCGGAATCAGGGGTGAGTGCACGCTTAACCAGGCCAGTGGGGCCGGTTGTGAGCAGCCCATGGGGGCATGAATCATAGCTCAGTGGAGCTGGTTACTATATATAGCCCATGGGGGCAGAGAGAAAACCCGAGGTTCCAGGGTTAAGGAACAAAGCACTTTATCGGGTATACCGTACGGGTAAGGGGTGCTATTTGTGCAAGGATTCTGTTGCTAGTCACGCACCCGATGAGAGTACACCTACGGGAGGGCGACTGTAGGGTGGTACCTCAGAGGCATTACACACACAGTCCAGTACCATGAGATTTAAAAGCATATGTTGTGATATAAAAAGGGCCAGTGGGCCAAGTAGTTATTCCGAGAGGGAGAGTTTACTTGAGATGCCAGTGGATAAGCAGATTCCGGTGGGAGTCTGAGAATTTAATAAAGAAGCCTGGGTTGTAGATAAAGAATGCATATTTTCATATTGTAATGCATGGATTTTTATCTTAATGAGTTATCTTTCAGTGAAAAGTTATTGTAGAGTATTTCAGTACTGATATGTTATTTGAAGAATAAGCTACATTTTATTTTATCTGATATCATGTTAAAAATGTACTTTGAGTTGTACAAGCTAAATAGTATCAGCATACGATTGAAAATATGAGGTTATGGTTCTCTATTTCTCCATAGTTAGATGGTTATCCAGTCACTGGGACTTAGATCTCATCCCTCTATGATTTAAATGTTCTTTCAGATCAGTGAGTATTTCTGCCAAGATCACAAGATAAGTAGGACAGAACCCTTAGCTGGTGAAGCTTGCTTGGATGCAAGGGTGTATAGATGCTAGCCTTGTATATTGAGACAATGTGGATTGATATTTGTATATTGTATATGTGTATGTGTATAGTGAGATGTAATGATGTTTTAGACCTTTTTGGATATGAATATCAGACTTATGTTTTGGAGAAAATTATGAGCATGATGTGTGCACTTATGATTTTGATGTCGATTGTGAATGTGATCTTGTAAACTGCCTGAGGAATGTCATGAAAAATATTATCTAAGCAGGTTGATGCTTAGTGTTGATTGAGTGATTTGTGTATATAATTGAGATGAAAATGAAAAGTTTTTAACAGGATGTGTTTTCTTGTGTCTGCCATTTATGATAATTAGTTGGGGTTCTCTAGCTCTTTATGGAGCGC
The DNA here is from genome assembly GCA_900491605.1 of Calamus simplicifolius. Classification (NCBI taxonomy): domain Eukaryota; kingdom Viridiplantae; phylum Streptophyta; class Magnoliopsida; order Arecales; family Arecaceae; genus Calamus; species Calamus simplicifolius. The sequence goes on from UESW01000075.1 coordinate 3,616, forward strand.
TACATAAAGACTAGTAAAACTCTATCCGATTACCACAAGTGTGCAGGTGTGCTGTCGGTGGCCCCAGAGAGGAGGGGGAGCTGACACTTTAAGTAGCGATTTCTGGTTTGAAATCGTACCCATGAATGAGGAAAGTTCAAGTTTCGATTCAGTTTCGGTTGAGGAAAGTTCAAGTTTCGGCATTTGATGTCTTTCTATTTTACATTTGGCACTTAGGCAAATGCACAAAAAATTTTGGACTGAAATGAGTTTCGGGAGGGGGGGTAATTTCAGGGTTGAATTTTAAGTCCCTGAGATACCTGAGGTTTGAGCTCTCGGCCGGGACACCTGAGAAAATCACCACTTGAAGTGGCAATTTCTGGGTTGAAATCGCCACTTCAAGTGGCGATTTCAGCTTAGAGCATTTGATTAGGAGGAAATCGCCACTTGAAGTGGCGATTTCAGGGTTAAAATCACCATTTGAAGTGGTGATTTTAGCTCAGACATGTTGGGCTGAATTAGGAGGAAATCGCCACTTGAAGTGGCAATTTTCTCAGGTATCCAGGCCAAGAGCTTGATGACCTCAGGTATTTCAGGGACTTAAAATTCAATCCAAAATAGCCGGAAGAAATTACCCCCCCCCCCCAAAACTCATTTCAGTCCGAAATTTTTTGTGCATTTGCCTGAGTGCCAAATGCAAAATAAAAAGACATCAAATGCTGAAACTTGAACTTTCCTCAATCGAAACTTAATCGAAACTCGATCGAAACTCAATTGAAACTTGACCGAAACTCAATCGAAACTCACGTCATCAAATGCCAATCATGACAAAAAGTAAATGCATCCATAAATTTTTGATCATAGGCACAAGTACATCATAAATGCATCAATATATAGTCTTGTTCCTGAGACAAGTACATCATAGGTACAACAATGGCCATTTTACTTAAAGAATACATAAACTTACGATCCTGAAAGTTCACCAGTTACATTAGGACAACGGCGTCTAGAATGACCCGTTTGCCTACAAATAGAACATCGATTTGTTCTTCTATGCTGAACCTCGTCCATCTCGTTATGGATCTGAGTTGACTTTGGCTTTCCTCTTTTCTTCGGCCTGATACGATCCCGATCAGGTATGCACTTGAACGGCGTTTGCAACCAGTAGTCTTCATGTGGTACTGGGTTGAACTCCCCACCCCAGGCAATAATGTAGGAGCGAATGCTATATAGTTTATCAACAAGACCCGTTGAGTCCATGCCAATCTCCTGGCACACTGCTAACACATGTGTACATGATATTTATATGGTCCACTTACCATATGAACAAATACGGTCATTGAGAGATACAGTCTGAACATTGCCTCCATCCCTGAGAGCTTCACTGAATCTCCTTGTCACAACTTCGTAAGTGGCTCTTTGCATGTTGTATCTAGTCACTCTGCTCATTAGCTTTGGCCTGTCCTTCAGCAACCTTAATCGAAATATGAGAAGTGAAGAGGTTGTTAGGGTTCTCCTCTACATACCTTAAGGCCTCTGCGCGTCTCGTATTGAAATATTTAATGAGATGACGAAATGTCATCTGAACACACGCAGTAATTGGCACATTTCTAGCTTCCTTCAACACGCAATTGAAAACCTCCAAGAGATTGGTTGTCAATGTACCGTAGCGAAAGCCCCCATCATGTACCAATGTCCACTTCTCCGGCTCTAACTCCGATAGCCAAGTCCAAGCTTCTGCATTGGCTATTTTAATCATTTCCATTAGAAAGTTAAACTTTCGAAGCTGATGTTCGCTCCCTGCTTTCCATACTGCTCTTTTCAACTGAACATTTGAGAATCTCGAGTTAAAATTACTGCATACATGTCTCAAATAATATCGATGATAAGCTCTTGGTGGAGCCCATCCAATTTCACTATCAGATATGGCACTTAGTATACCTGGATGTCGGTCAGAAATAAGACAAATGCCATTTCTATCTTTCACAACATGCCTCCTAAGCCTCAGCAAAAACCATCTCCTACTAGTTGTACACTCTTCATCTACAATTGCATAGGCTAGTGGAAATATCCTATTATCAGCATCAGTACCTGTCGCAATGAGCATCTTTCCTCGGTACTTTCTATAAAAATGTGTTCCATCAATAGAAATTACCGAGCGACAATACCGAAACCCCTTAGATGGTTGAAATGCCCAGAATACATAATTCAGGACCCGTTCAGAAGAACTTGCTTCACTGTAGATATCCCAACATATAACTGTTCCAAGGTTTGCATTCTGTAGTGCAAACATGTATCTAGGAAGCTTTGCATATGACGGTTCCCATTCACCAAATATATCAATCAATGCCTTCTGCTTTCCATGCCATGCTTTTGAATATGACACCGTATAGTGAAATTGTTCTGCAATGCTTGCTATAATAGCTTCAATATTTACACTTGGATCTTTCTCCACAATGTGTCGAACAGTATAGCTAATAACTCGAGAACTAATATGTTTGTTATCCCGAGTTAAATTACTGAATAAACAAGAGTGCGGCCCTTCATACCTTGCGATCTCAAAAAATCCATGCTTCTTCAACTTTGTAGCATGTAACCTCCATTGACAACATTGGCCAGTACTTGAAGAGGCACATTTCACAGACCAGAATAATTTCTTCGACTCCACCACATTATATATGCGATGCTTCTTGATGTGATACATTTCACATGCTCTCTTCAGTTCATCTTTAGTATTAAACAATAACACTTTAGCAAACTCAATCATTGATGGATCCCAAAATTGAGATTTGAAGGGTAACTCTCTCGAAGTACTGACACATCTACCATCATGCAAATTTAACTCATTATAAAATTCCGATACTTGTTCATATGCAAAGGCTTGATGATCATGTACCTGAGTTGGAATAGGTTCTAGATGAGTGTATGCAGGAATGAAACTAAAGCCAGTGTCATGAACTATAACGTTTCCATATGACTCTTCATCTTTATTTGACTCTTCATCTGAGTCATCATGTTCAGGCCAATAGTCATCATCTGCACTCTCGTCTGACTCCATTCCCCGACTATCAATATTACACTGATTGTTTACCATGTCATCACTCTGCACTGCTGGCATAAATCCCTCAATCATTGAGAAATCCACTGGAGTCCTAACCTGTTCCTGCTGCTGGGCTATAGGAGAACTATCATGAATTCTCTATATGACCAACACTATATGGCTCTGGAACATTATCCTTTAAAACATAGAGTTCAATACACCGATATTCTAAAAACTTTGAGGGAAATGTCAACATGTGCTCCACATCGTCGTCGTCCTCAATTGGAAGAAGCACATATTTTTGATGCAATGTTGGAGATCTCCATATCAATCTGATGATATATCTCTGTACTGGAATTGTTAGAACTGTATGTACCTGATCAACCAACTCAGCAAAGCGTGTTCCCGTGCTCAATTTCAAACATTTATGTGGAGGTTGATTATAATGTATCCCTTCTTGGCTGCCATGTTCAATTGATCCATCATAATATAGCAGAACACGTACAGTTCCATCTGAAAAAGGTGATCAAAATTTATCTCCGATCAGCTACAAACAAAAAAAAATTAAATATGCATATATTTTAGTAGCATTTAGCACATATTGGTTCCCAAGATCCATATGGAACATATTAAGATAAAACATTTAATCTCCCATGATGATATCATAGCTAAAATAAAATGCCAATATCCTTGTGCATCCATATGATACAGAAAAATAAAAATATTTTTCATGTTTATTTATACTCCTTATTTTCATCTCTACACGTAGATCAAAAAATACACATCTCATACTTTCTCCTTTGTCAAAAAAATCTATCAATATCAGTTATATGAGGGAATGTGAATATAAAAATCTATAAACACACATCTCATGCATATAAAAATTAGTTTAAGAAGGAAATATGAATGCATATAAAAATCAGTTTAAGAAGGAAATGTGAATCTCTACTTGATGGAAACTAAGTGCGAAGTACACATGATTCGACAAAAGGGGCAGAGAGGGGGCCATTTAAGAGGTGGCAATTATCTGGGCGAAGCAAGGGCGATTTAAGGGCTGTTTAAGTCTCCGTAGGGCACAAACCTTTAAAAAGGAAGTTCCCCCGATCGGTGCTCTCGGTTGGGGGGTTTCTGATGAAATCGCCACATGGTGTGGTCAGGGTAGAAATCGTCATCGCGAGTGAAATCGCACTTCAAGTGATGATTTTATCTTGAAATCGCCACTTGAAGAAATGAAATCGTCACTATTTATTGAAATGAAATCGCCACACTATGTAGTGATTTCTGTTCGATCCCCGCCAGCCTACCAGTTGACGGGGCCGAGCCGTGGGGGGTGAAGTGACTCTGAAAAAATGCCATTTAAAATGATGTTTTCCTCTTTAATATCATTTCTGTAAAAAGTTTGAATTTCATCCTTTGCTTTAAAATCGTTGCCAAAAAAGGCACCAATATAAAAATAACTCGTTAAAACTACCCTTCAATCCCTCTCTCAGGTGGGGCTAAAACCATTGCCTTCAAGTCATAAAAGCCTGTGCCTTTTCAAGGTTTGGATCACAAGGATGGAAATTAACAGCGGTCACATTAATCATTATAATAATATAAATTAATGAACAATGATGTCGAAGGAGTGGTATAGCTGCTCGCCTCTTGGGGTAATGTATTTTCAAATAGCGTCCACAATTTAATTTGAAAATATATAATTATATCTGAATGAATGAATGGCGGAGAATGCGCATGGTGTTGATTAATATTATTTCTGACGAAAATAATTAGTGTTGCCGATTCTGTTAGTCGACCATTTTAAAATATTTATTCAAAATAATAAGGGCCAGATAACGGCATCATAAATGTAATCTAGGGTAATAATAATTCGGATAACCGTTCCAGCGAGACCTAGCCCACACCCACTTGTCTATCACCGCTCAGTCCAGGCGGGCGCACGGCCCAGCTGGCAGCACCGTACTTTTTTTCAAAAAATTTTTTTCTTTGGGCAGTTTTTTTTGGGTATCTCAGCCATCCAACCATCATCTAACGGCTGAGGAAGGAAGCGTACTTCGAGGGGCTTCTAAGGCGATGATTTCATGGAGATTTTCATATAGCTTTAACATGGGATGGACAGCAATAAAAAAGATAACGGATCTTTATGGAAGGAATTTAGCAAGCATCTAACATGCAGTCTTGATCATCCACCTTGAATAAGGTTGATAGACGGCTTGACTAGCGAAGATCAAGGTCGTGTGAGGTCTAGGTCAGACGGGCTTGGACGCAAAAGAGACTAGATCGGTACGTATAGAAAATGCGCGGTTGCAAGGCGCCAAGGTACTTGTTCATCTTTGAGTAATCTTTGAGTGATCTTTGTAAGGGACTCTAACGATCCAAGCCCCGAATCCGCAGCACCCACAAACCCGTTTCGTTATAAGAAAATAAGATAGAAGGTCTACATCAACTTGGGCCACTATAACCCGAAAGGGATCCAATTGGTACTTGTTCATCTTTCTTAACTAGTTATAAATCATTTCCAATTTTTTTATATGTGACTATTGGGAGGGGTATAGAGGGGATGTCCTCGTTGCCAGGGGCAATTGATCACAACCACCAGATAGCACTTCCGGCTGGTGCATGGCTGTGATACCATACTGTAACGACACCTAGGCTTCGGGTCTGCAGCACCCACAAGAAAGTAAAATGGATAAGGTCTATACTAACTTGGACCACCACAATCCAAAAAGATCCAATTGGTACTTGTTCATCTTTCTTAATTGGTTATAAACCATACAACGAACTTCCAATTTTTCGATGTGAAACTATTGGGAGTACGGCTCCGTGCCAAAGCACTGTTCTTATGAAGTTTTTGGTGGTTCATGTGCCCCTCGCATACAATGCGATCTTCGGGAGGCCTAGGCTCAACCTCTTGGATGTCATCATATCCACCAAGCGGCTCCTCGTGAGGTTCCCAACCAGCAGAGGGGTCGGCGAGATGCGAGGAGAGCAGGATCTGCCAACACTTTGCTATCACTTGGCCCCTAGTCCTCAGGAGACGACACCTGCACCGGCACCTGAGGCGCTTGACCCACGAGACTTGGAAAGGAGGGGGGAGCCAGCTGAGCGGCTGCTCACTTTCCCCCTCGGGGAGGACACCGCGCGGATGGTCCGGGTTGGAGCCTTATTTCCGGAGGAAGCTCGTGACCGACTCCTTACCTTCCTGCGGGTCAACGCAGCGTCTTCGCATGGTCAGCGTCCGACATGCCGGGGATTTCGGAGGAGGTAATTATGCACCAGCTTAACATCCGGTCGGGGTGCCGGCCCGTCAGGCAAAAGAAAAGGAGTTTTGCCCCTGACCGACAGAAGGCCGTTGATGAGGAGGTGCGGAAGCTGCTGGCGGTTGGTCACATCCGCGAGGTGCGTTACCCGGACTGGCTAGCGAATGTCGTAATGGTTCGCAAGGCCAGCGGAAGCTGGAGGATGTGCGTGGATTTCACTGACCTCAACAAGACGTGCCCCAAGGACAGCTTCCCGCTGCCCCGAATCGACCAGCTGGTGGACGCCACCTCCGGGCATGAGACTCTCAGTTTCATGGATGCGTTCTCGGGGTATAATCAAATCAAGATGAGCCCAGCGGATGAAGAAGCAACTTCCTTTGTCACAGAGAAGGGGATTTATTATTACAGGGTGATGCCTTTTGGATTGCAAAACGCCGGGGCCACTTATCAAAGATTAATGAACAAGGTCTTTGAAGACCAGCTAGGGCGCAACATGGAGGTGTATGTGGATGACATGCTGACCAAGAGCACCAGTGCGGTGGACCATGTAGCTGACCTTGAGGAGACTTTCAACAATTTGCGTCGGTATCGGATGAAGCTCAACCCCCACAAATGCGCCTTTGGAGTAGCAGCAGGCAAGTTCTGGGTTTTATGGTGACCCAGCGAGGGATCGAAGCCAACCCCGACAAGATTAGGGCTATCCTGGAGATGAGGCCCCAAGCCAATAAGAAGGAAGTGCAGCGCCTAACGGGGAGGGTGGCGGCCTTGAGTCGTTTCATGTCAAGGTCGGCGGAAAGGTGCCTGCCCTTCTTTAAGGCGCTACGCAAGGTCAACGGCTTCGAATGGACGAAGGAGTGTCAGGGCTCCTTTGAGGAGTTGAAGCAGTTTCTCTTCACTCCTCCGCTGTTGTCCAAGCTTGAAAATGGAGAGGAGCTCTTTTTATATCTTGCAGCTTCCCCCGAGGCTGTCAGCTCCGTACTCGTGCGTATGGATGCCGACGGGGCTCAGAAGCCAATTTATTACACCAGCAAAGTACTCCATGACGCCGAGACCAGGTATTCGAGAACCGAGAAGATTATCTTCGCCTTGGTGGTCTCTACTCAGCGCCTCCGGCCTTACTTCCAAGCCCATCCCATCGTGGTGCTTACGGACCAGCCCCTTCGAGCTATCTTATCTCGCCCCGACACCTCCAGTCGGTTGGCCAAGTGGGCCATTAAGCTAAGTAGTTTGATCTGTCCATCCGGCCAAGGTCAGCCATGAAGTCTCAGGTGTTGGCGGATTTCCTGGTCGAGTGTTCCTGGACCGAGAGGGATATGGAGGGGGTGCGACCGGAGGAGTGTGTGGACCCTCCCTCATCTGAGGAGGCGGAGGACTGGATCTTGCATGTGGATGGAGCGGCAAACTCTCAAGGAAGCGGAGCCGGACTCATTCTCGTGAGCCCAGAGGAGACGTAGTGGAGTACGCTCTCAGATTCAGTTCCCAGCAACTAATAATCAGGCGGAGTACGAAGCCTTGCTAGCGGGGATGAAGTTAGCTGAGGGGCTAGGCGCTGGGCGTTTGAGGGCGTTCACGGACTCTCAACTTGTTTCTGGACAGATCACCGGAGAGTACGAAGCTAGGGACCCAACCATGTCCCGATACTTGAGCAAGGTGCAGTCCCAGGCATCTCGTTTCTCTTACTTCCGCGTCAGCTATATCCCCAGAGCGGAGAATGCCAGGGCCGATGCATTGTCCCGCCTGGCCACTTCGGCCGACGGGACGTTGGGAAGGACATATGTGGAACACCTACTAGTCCCGAGCACCGAGGTCGCGGATGAAGCGTTTCCAGTAGAGCAAGAGCCCTCCTGGATGGACGCCTACATCCGGTATTTGACTGACGGTACTCTCCCGGAGAACCCCGTTGAGGCCAGGCTGCTTAGGCGGAGGGCCCCGAGATTCTTGATGATGAACGGGAAGCTTTATCGGAGATCCTTCTCGTACCCAGTTCTCAGGTGTGTGGGGTCGGCTGAGTCAGATTACATCCTCAGAGAGATCCACGAAGGTATCTGCGGGAGTCACCTGGGGGGCAGAGCCCTAGCCGATAAGGCCCTGCGCCAAGGATACTTCTGGCTGACAATGAAGGAAGACGCGGCTGAGCTTGTTAAGAAATGTGATAGCTGTCAACGTCACGCTAATATCCAGCGATAGCCGACGTCTCACCTGACCCCCTTGGTGGCACCTTGGCCCTTCACCCAGTGGGGCATGGATATCTTGAGACCATTTCCCCCGGCCTCCGGACAGCGAAAGTTCCTCTTGGTAGCGGTGGATCACTTCACCAAGTGGGTTGAAGCTGAGGCCTTGGCCAAGATTACCGAAAGCAAAGTGAGATCCTTCTTCTGGAAGTCCATCATATGTCGGTTTGGGCTGCCGCATACATTAGTCACTGATAACGGCCGGCAATTTGACAATGCGCCCTTCCGGGAGTTCTGCTCTGAGCTGGGTATCCGTCAGAGGTTCACTTCCGTCGGGCATCCTCAAACCAATGGGGCGGCAGAGGTGACTAACCGGATCATTCTCCAGGGGCTGAGATCTCGGCTAGATGGCTGCAAGGGGCGATGGGTGGAGGAACTCCCCAACGTGCTATGGGCCTACCACACAACGCCGCGAGCCCCCACCGGCGAGACGCCATTCAGCTTAGTCTTTGGCTCTGAAGCTGTTATTCCAGTAGAGGTTGGTGCACCAAGCCCTCGGGTGGAAGCATACAGCGAGGAAGGTAACCCTGACCAACTGCGAGCCAACCTCGACCTGGTGGAGGAGGTGCGAGACCGGGCGCGGCTTCGAATGGCGGCCTACCGGCAGCGGGCCGCAAAGTACTACAACGGTTGTGCGCCCCCGGACGTTCCTGCCATGAGATCTGGTCCTTCGACGGGCTGAGGTCTCGAAGCTAGCTGAGGGAGGCAAGCTAGCCTCAAATTGGGAGGGGCCTTACCGGATCGCCGAAACACTCCGCCACAGAGCTTATAAAATTGAAGAACTTGATGGGACGCCACTCCCTAGAACATGAATGCAGATAACCTTCGTCGGTATTATCAGTAATGTATTCCTCCTCTCATGTCAAGTATCACCCCTGTATTCACTTGGGTTTTCACCCCTCATTCAATATTAACGAGATTCAATTTTAGCTACCGAAATCTTTTCACAGAAAAGCCTGCACCAGCCAGGCATGAAGCCCAGTGTACCACTGGCAGAGCGGTGTACCACCGGCTCTCAGCAACAAAAGCCCGACCCCGTCGGCACCAAAGCCCTGCACCAGCCAGGCATGAAGCCCAGTGTACCACTGGCAGAGCGGTGTACCACCGGCTCTTAGCAACAAAAGCCCGACCCCGGTTGGAACCAAAGCCCTGCACCAGCCAGGCATGAAGCCCAATTACCACTGGCAGAGCGGTGTACCACCGGCTCTCAGCAACAAAAGCCCGACCCCGATCGGCACCAAAGCCCTGCACTAGTCAGGCTCGAAGCTCGACACCCGTCGGCACCAAAGCCCTGCACCAGCCAGGCATGAAGCCTAGTGTACCACTGGCAGAGCGGTGTACCACCGGCTCTCAGCAACAAAAGCCCGACCCGATCGGCACCAAAGCCCTGCACCAGCCAGGCATGAAGCCCAGTGTACCACTGGCAGAGCGGTGTACCACCGGCTCTCAGCAACAAAAGCCCAACCCCGGTCGGCACCAAAGCCGTGCACTAGTCAGGCACGAAGCCCGACACCCATCGGCACCAAAGCCCTGCACCAGCCAGGCATGAAGCCTAGTGTACCACTGGCAGAGCGGTGTACCACTGGCTCTCAGCAACAAAAGCCAAACCTCGGCACCAAAGCCCTGCACTAGTCAGGCACGAAGCCCGACCCCGGTCGGCACCAAAGCCCTGCACCAGCCAGGCATGAAGCCCAGTGTACCACTGGCAGAGCGGTGTACCACCGGCTCTCAGTAACAAAAGCCCGACCCCGGTCGGCACCAAAGCCCTACAGTAGTCAGGCACGAAGCCCGACACCCGTCGGCACCTAAAGCCCTGCACCAGCCAGGTATGAAGCCCAGCGTACCACTGGCAGAGCGATGTACCACCGGCTCTCGGCAACAAAAGCTCGGGTCCAGTAGGAACGGCTCGGCCAGTCCCAAGCACCGGCACCAAAGCCCTGCGCTAGCCAGGCACGAAGCCCGACACCCGTCGGCACCAAAGCCCTGCACCAGCTAGGCATGAAGCCCAGTGTACCACTGGCAAAGCGGTGTACCACCGGCTCTCGGCAACAAAAGCCCGGGTCCAGCAGGAACGGCTCCGGCCGGCCCCAAGCGCCGGCACCAAAGCCCTGCGCTAGCCAGGCACGAAGCCCGACACCCGTCAGCACTAAAGCCTGCACCAGCCAGGCATGAAGCCCAGTGTACCACTGGCAGATTGGTGTACCATCGGCTCTCGGCAACAAAAGCCCGGGTCCAGCAGGAACGGCTCCGGCCGGCCCCGAGCGCCGGCACCAAAGCCCTGCGCTAGCCAGGCACGAAGCCCGACACCCGTCGGCACCTAAAGCCCCGCACCGGCCAGGCATCAAGCCCCACCTCGGACGGCACAAGAAGCTCAGGCTTGCTGAACTTAAAGCCCGACACCCGACAGCACAAAGTCCCGCCGGTCATATAAAAGCCGACCCCTGTAGGCACCAAAAGCCACGTGCCTATTTAGCACAAGGTCCAACACTCGGCAAAGCGTTGCGCCGATGGTCTCGAGGAGCCCGTCTACCTAACCTCTAACTGCCGGCGTTTCCGCTCCGAAAAACCTACCCTTCCTGGTCCTAACTTTCGGGTCTAAACAGCTGGGGCGGAATAGCTCGAGTTGAGAGTTGTCCCCTGGTGCTATCGGGACTAATGGGATCACGGGGCTACGTGTTGTCAATCGACGAAGTTCATGATAAGTCAGACTGCATCTTGAAGAATGTTCTCATTAATTGGAAGGGATTACAAAATGCCGACGTCGTCGGACTTGCAAAAAAGAAAGAGAGAACAAAACAACAAGAGTGCGAGCTCACGGCTCTGCTGGTGCGGGCTCATCATCGGAAGGGGCCAAGTCTGACAAACGCTCTAGCTCAACCTCCAGGGCCTGGGGGAAGTTCAGGTCCCTGGCCACCTTCTCCTTCCCATGCTGGAACCCTTCGAGGAACACTGCCGCCGAGGCTTCGGCCAGGTCATCTGTAAAGCGCCCGGACGTCTTGTACTCCTCTATGAGCCCAGTGGCCCGAGCGCGGCGAGGGCTTCCGTTGCAACCCTTTCGGCCTCCCGGGCGCGGCTCACCTCCTCTTTGGACCGGCTGGCTTCCTCCTTCGCCGCTCGCGCCTCTTCTGTCGCCGCACACGCTCGACCTTCGGCCTCCTGGAGGGCTGAAGTTAGCTCAGAGATGTGTATGTCCCTGGCCATCACAGCATTCTCAGCCTCCATCATTTGAGGAGCGCCGCGCACGCACGGTTGGCGTCAATCTTCGCCCGGTTCTCGGCAGCCTTCACTTTGCTCGCCCAGGCGCTTCTGGCCGACTCCAGCGCCTTCTCGGCCGCCTCCGCGCGCGCTGAGCGTCCTCAACCTCCTTCTGTGTCTCCCGCAGGAGGAGCTTCCCGCCGTGAATTACCTCCCTGGCAGCCCTCAGGGAGTGTGCGATCTGCACGCGTAAGCTCCAAGTCAGCTGAAGGAAAAGGATAAAAGGTAAAGGGCGAAAAGATCGCTTACCCTGACGATAGCAGCATAGGAGTCCTGGAAGAACGCGCTCGCTTTCTGGTGACTGAGGTCCTCCAGGATCTCAGGAACAAAGACCGGGCCCAGGACTCGCTCAGCCCAGCGACCGTTGTTCAGGGAGTCTCGGGGTGGCCCGGGCTTGCCCCCACCTCGCTCCATTGTTTTAGCTGTCCCTGGTTCGGTGCGTGGGCCACTCCTGGGCGACCCCTCGGGGGTGGACTCACGGGACCAGATGGTCCCTCACCCCAATCCCTGGTGGCATCCGGCGGGGTCGGTCCTCCAGGAGCCGGAGGCTCTTCGGTCAATATGGGCCCCTCCGCGGCTGGCTCCTCAACGGGGACTCCCGCGGTTGTCCCCATCCCTGGCGGAGTGTCGGCCGTGAGGTCAACCTTCGGAACAGCCGGGACATCTTGCGGAGCCGGGGGTGGGGAGACTTGAGCCGGTGGGGAGACTTGAGCCGGTGGGGAGGCCCGAGCCATCGGACGCTTCGGGGCTGGAGCCTGCTGACCCCCAGATGGTCCTTCCCGGGCCCTCTTCTTAGAGGCAGCCCTCAGGAGTTTTGCCGCCGGTATCTTCATAGCTGCACAGCATCAGTTGGGCTTTTAAATCAAAAAAAAAAGAGAAAAAGGAAAAGAGAGGAAGAGGGGGAGAGAAGCAAAATTTTTGGCTAAGGGTGGAGAGGACTTACCCCGGTGGGAGATGAGACCCGTCGACTCAAGGTTATCCTCCGACAGCAGCAGGGTGTATCGGGGTATCTCGGCGGCCAACAATAGCCCCAACGCCTCCCGATCCCCAGGATGGATGGCGACGGTGTTCTCCCGGAGGTCGGGATCTCCCCACTGGGGCCTGACTTGGTCAATATTCGCAAAAAAGAAACGAGATTTCCATCCCTTAATTGAAGAAGGAAGGAGGAGTTTTAGGACCCGATTGGGTCGGGGCTGGAATAGCCACCAACCCTTTTGAGCCCGAAGGGAGTAGAAAGATCGAAAAAGGCTGATTCAGGGGGTAATGCTCAGGCGGAAGCAAAGGATGACAAAGGCACTGATGACACGATAGGAGTTCGGAACTAATTGAGAGGGGGTCAAGGAATAGAAGTTGAGAAGATTGACAAAAAAGGATGGAAAAGGAGGGAGGAGACCTGCCTTTAGGCAAATCTCATAGAGGGCCACCCGACCGGGTCGGGAGGAGATGACCCTATCGTCGGGAGTTGGCAAGAAAAGCTCAACGTCTCGGGGGACCTGATAACGGGCCCGGATTTTTTCCAAATCCAGTCGCGTCATCGTGGAGGCCGTGCCCTCTGGGGACCCCTCTGCCATCGGAGAGGCGCTGGCCTCCGACCGGCGGCCCCTCGATGGGGCTCCACCGGTGACCCGTCGCCGGGCCAGGGGATGCGGTCCTCTGAATCAGAGGACCACTCAATCGAAGGGGAAGGAGCGGGAGAGGTACGGTGCCTCTCGAAAGAAGGACGATTCTCAGAACTGTCCTCCGAGGTCCAAGAAAGAGAACTCATGAGCAAAGGGACAGAAGTCTAGGATGGGGGAAGAGCTGACCTGGAAGGGAGGAAACCAAACGCAGGCCCGCAGGTTGCAGGGGAGGTCGGAGCGTAGGCGCAGAGGGAGACGATGACAAGAGAAGCGGTATGGCATCAATTCAACTCCTCGCTTAGCTTTATCAGGTTTTCAAATCATCCCTCCACATCTCGTCGGCCACATGGCCCCTTTCCATAGGATGGCTCGCCTCGAGGGACACCCAGCGCGTGGTGCAGCACGCCTCCGGCCAATGGTGGGACCCCGCTGACGTCGCCGTAATGAAAGGTAATGATGATGCGGCTTTTCGCGCAAACTTCGAAGAGCCAGTTCTCTCTCTCGAGGTCGATTGTGGCGGGCACAGCGTACGGAGGGCCGCCTCCTTACATTCCCCAGGCCGTCCGCATAAAAGATAAGGACGGGGATCATCCACGTGGAGAACACCCCTTGCGCCTCAATGGTGGGACCCGCTTCGCCCCAGGGGTGAGGGGGCATCTGATATGACTGATCCCGCATCGTCAGGATAAAAGGTAACGGCGGCTAATGACCCTGGGACCCCCCACCGGTCTCGGGGTGCACCGGTATCTTCCCACCCCCGGGACCCCTTCCGGTCTTGGGGTGGGGTCATCATCTCTTGACCCCGAGACCCTCCACCGGTCTCGGGGTGCACCGGCATCTTCCCACCCCCGGACCCCTTCCGCTCTCGGGTGGGGTCATCATCTCTTGACCCCGAGACCCCCCACCGGTCTCGGGGTGCACCGGCATCTCCCCACCCCCGGGATCCCTTCCGGTCTCGGGGTGGGGTCATCATCTCTTGACCCCGAGACCCCCCATCGGTCTCGGGGTGCACCGGCATCTCCCCACTCCCGGGATCCCTTTCGGTCTCGGGGTGGGGTCATCATCTCTTGACCCCAAGATCCCCCACCGGTCTCGGGGTGCACCGGCATCTCCCCACCCCCGGAACCCCTTCGGTCTCAGGGTGGGGTCATCAGCGATTGGCATGCAGTTCAATCGTTGAAAGAAATGACGACTCCAGGCCGCACGACGCACCCACGTGATTCTCAGTACGCCCGTGATTGCACCCCGTTACGGAGGGCCATACCTCATAACGGCGTATGGTGCATTGCATGTCCCTGTGCATGACCATGCCTCGCTACGGCATACGATTCGCTACCACTTGCGACTGTACTCGGTCATATCAGCCGACGGCGCGCACTGAATGCCTTCGCAGCTGTTGGACACGTATGATATCACGTCGGCAGGCGGTACGGGATGTCTCCGGCACGCGCAGCGATGGTACGATGGTGATCTTCCGAAACAGTAAGATAGGATATTCGGACAGGTATAAAAGCACGTGCTCGCGCTGTAAGTAGGGATCTGAACTCTGATTTTCTGAGCTTTCTTCCTCTCAGCAAAACCCTAACCGCCTCAGCTCTTTTCCGCTGAGCGGTTCTTTGTCTGAGCCCAAGTGACTGATTTGATCATCGGAGGGTCCCTACCGGTACCGCCGGTCTCCAGAGACTTTTCTTGCAGGACTCCGAGGAAAGGAAGTCCGTCTTCCCCGGTGTTTGAGGAAGGTGACTTGACGTCATCATATATAATTTATAATTAGTAAATTACTTAGCACTAACATATAAAACTTATTTGATTAAAAAATTCTTAGCTTATAAACGAAAGAAAGGTACTGCAAACCGCGCCTGAGGGCATTCAATTCATCAACCGTTTTTTTAAAAACTATTAGTGAAACATATACCAAAATTTCACATTCAAGAATCTAGTAGGGTGCACAAGATTCACCGTAGCAACTAATGGTTTCTCTTTAAGAATTGAATCTTACTATGACTCTTATAAAATAATCAATCAGCCCAAGTCTAACATGTCTACAATTGCATAGCATTCACCTTAAAACACAAAAGACCGGTAAAGTTATCATCTCTCTATAGCGAGCGTTACGAATGCTCGGCAACGGACGCAGCTGTACCACACCTGCAGATGACCTCGACTTTGATTTCCACCACTTCCGTCGGAGTCGAGACGGCCGCTGCTTCTGTCGGAGTCGAGACGGCCGCTGCTGGCGCAGGGATCGCGGTGGTCGGATACGCCGAATCAGGGAAAGAATCCGGGGGCAGCGGCAGCGGCGGTGCTCCGACGACGTTCTCGGTCGGCGCTGGGGCTGGAGGGTCGGAAGGGGTCAGGGCCGCAGCGAGCGGGGCGAGTGGCGCCGGAGTCGCGATGGCCAAGGCGGCGGAGGAGGGAGACGGGGAGGAGATGGAGCGTGCGAACTTGGCGGGCCGCGGGGATCGGGCGGCGGCGGAGAAGCTGGCGGGGATGAATGCCAGCGCTCCAAGGCTGGCAGCCGCCGCTTGTGACCGCAGCAGGGGCACGGATCGCCGTATCCAACCATCTCTCTACCTTTCTCTTTCTCTCTCAATCAAGAATTTGGGAGCTCCTCGGCTTTCTTTGGACGGGGACGGGAGCAACGAAGAGCAATTGAAATCGGCTGTCGAAGGATTTAAAAAGAAGGAAAGAAGCCGGGGTGATGGCCGTTGGGTGGAATGGAGCGAAGCGGTTCACAGAGACGTTAGAAGCCGTGTGACGGTAACTGTACGTAGTGGAGGAGATCGTAAGATCGGGACCGTCTGTCGGTTGGTATCTCAGCGGGGTCATCGTGACACGGTCTTCTGGACGGCCCTGATTAAGTTTAAGCATCACAGCACTTGTAACGGATTCTATATATATCTTTGTGTGTATATGCATGTCCGTGTGTATGAGAGCGTAGAAAAAAAAAAAAAAAAGATAAACTTAGTTATATTGAAATGTAGTCAAACTTAAATTCAATCATTTTCTCTATCTAAGTTTAGTTATATATATATATATATATATATATATATATATATATATGATTATATGGTAAAACTATCACAATTATTATTGATGGGGCCAGTTGATCCCTATGAAAAATAAAAATTTTTGGACGGCTCACCTTGACGACAGCGTCGGTCTCAACGTTGGCCGCGTCCCACCTCGATCTTGGCGTTGGCCGAGAGCTCCATGATCGATGGCCCCAAAGGCCGACACCTCCAAGACCGGCACCTCCAAGGCCGGCACCTCCATGACCGACGGCCCCAAAGGCCGATAGCTCCAAGGCCGGCACCTCCGAGGCCGGCACCTCCATGGCCGATGGCCCCAAAGGCCGGTACATCCAAGGCCGGCACCTCCAAGGTCGGCACCTCCAAGACCGGCACCTCCAAGACCGACGGCCCCAAAGGCCGACACCTTCAAGGCCGATGGCCCCAAAGGCCGACACCTCCAAGACCGATGGCCCCATGATTGACGGCTCCAAGACCGACGGCCCCAAAGGCCGACACCTCCAAGGCCGACGGTCCCAAAGGCCGACACCTCCAAACTAGGCAGCCCCGGCACCTTCCAGTTGGCCCCAACCATCTCGGGTCGACCCGGCTCGGCCCTGATAAGTCGGGATTTCCCAGTTCCTGCCAGATTAGCCCCAGCATGGCCCTATCAGTTCAGGGCGCCACCTCTCTGACGCGCGCCGCCTGACAGCGCCAGATCCAACAACCCACTGGCCACGCCGGTGATGGGACAGGACCCACCTACCCAACAACTGATGGGACGTAGCCCACCAACCAGCCCAGATTCATGCAAGGGCTCAGCAGACATTCTGACTTCACGAAAACCCACGTGATTGTGCCAGCGTCAACCCCTATAAAAGGGTAAATCACTTCGAGAACCAGGTAACACAAGTTTACACCCTTGATACCCTAATACTCAGAGGAAAATTCCGTTCCTTCTGAGATCTCTCCCTTTTCCAAGAGCTCTCTCGAGCTCCTTCTCTGCTGTGACCTCGATTGCTGACTTAGGCATCGGAGGGTCTCAACAGAGGATCCCCTCCGGTCTTGAGACTTCTTTGCAGGCAACCCGGTGAAGCGAGGATTCGAGAAGCACTTCATTCCCGACATCCAGGATCGGTGACCGGGCGTCATCAGATTGGCGCGCCAGGAAGGGGAGAAAGGGATAGCGAATATTCTCCCTGTGCTGCACCTCAAAAGATTCGATCTTCCCCCCCCTCTTCTCTTCTAGAAGCCATGGTGGTGACTCGAGCCCAGGACGCCTCAGTCAGCTGCCCGGCGGGGCTTTCCCCGCCAGTTAGGCAGCAGGAGGCCAATCCTCCTGCAGCTGACCCTTCGGTCACCTGCCCGCTGCCGGACGCCTCTGACCAAACAGCGGAGCATCTGGCGACCCTCTCCCAGCAGGTCCAAGCCCTCACCGCAGGATCCACAGGCTCCAGCAGCAACAGTCCGTGGCCACTCAGCACCAAACCGCTCCCCCCGCCAGTCAGCAGTCGGCGAGGTGAGGCTCTCCTCGGCGAGAGGCTGGTCAGTGCGAGACCGGCCGATGCCTGGCTTCCCTTAGGAAGCCTCGCTGCGAGCCCCCCAAGCGGCTGCGGTCCCCCGACCACGGCCCGACAAGTTCCCTCCTGAGCCTCATCATCAGGAGGAGCCCAGGCGGAAGTCTAGACTCTCGTCTCCATCTTCTTTCTCCTCTTCTTCTTCCTCCTCTGAGCCATCTCGGAGGGCCCCGACAATCAGCCGCCAGGCAGAGGAACGCCTGGAGGAGTACAATCGGCAGCTAGATGAGCCCGCCAGGAAAATAAATCATCAGCCGGACGAAGAGTTCGACCATCATCCTCCACTCTCCCGCCACATCATGGAGGAGCCGGTTCCGCCTCGGTTCCGTCTTCCCCAGCTGGACCCCTACGACGGTATTATCGGTAGCTTGCTGATTCTTTAATAAAGTATTATTCAGAATATCCTTGTTTTATCACGCTCTTAGGATGAGTATATTTCTTAGGCAAAGACTGGCTCCGCATCGGCACCAAAGACCGGCTCCGCGTCGGCAACAAAGATCGACTCTGCATCGGCAACAAAGACCGGCTCCGCATCGGCACCAAAGACCGATTCCGCATCGGCAACAAAGACCGACTCCGCGTCAGCACCAAAGACCAACTCCGCGTCGGCAACAAAGACCGACTCCACGTCGGCACCAAAGACCGATTCCACATCGGCAATAAAGACTGACTCCACGTCGGCATCAAAGACCGACTCCACATTGGCAACAAAGATCGGCTCCGCATCTGCAACAAAGACCGGCTCCGCGTCGGCAACAAAGACCGACTCCGCATCGGCACCAAAGACCGGCTCCGCGTCGGCAACAAAGACCGGTTCCGCATCGGCACCAAAGACCGGCCTCCGCGTCGGCACCCAAGACCGGCCTCCACGTCGGCACCCAAGCCCATCTCCGCGTCGGCACCTTCAAGCCCGGCCACCGCGTCGGCACCTCAAGACCGGCTCCGTGTCGGCACCCTCAAGCTCAAGTCCTGCGGATTCCAATCAACAGAGTTTCCTGGGGGCAGGTCATCAACCCTGCAGAAGGAGACCAATTTCTTTAGAGAAAATGGCACCTGAGCCTGGTCCAAGCACCCTCAGGCCACCCTTCGGGGCTAAAAGGCAGCTGAGCCTGGTCCAAGCACCCTTAGGCCACCCTTCGGGGCTAAAAGGCACCTGAGCCTAGCCCAAGCACCCTCTAGTTACCCTCTGGGGTTAAAGGCTCCCGAGCATGGTCGAATCCCAGCGACTCTCGGGTCATCCTCCGGGGTTCAAAAGGTTATCGACGGCCTCAACTTTGCCTCATCGGCTTTATCTTTGCCTCAACGGCTAACTAACGAGCATCCCCCAAAAAAGTTAGCGTACGCTGCTTTGAGTGGCGGGCATGAGGTAATCAATTTGCCTCCAAAAAATTTCTTGAAGTTCTACACTCCTTTCGCTTAGCTGATGCAGGGCACACAAGCTCAAGGAGTGTGTGGGGCATTTGATGGGGCCAGTTGACCCCCATGAAAAATAAAAATTTTTGGACGGCCCACCTTGACGGCGGCGTCGGTCTCAACGTTGGCCGCGTCCCACCTCGATCTTGGCATTGGCCACGTCCCATCTCGATCTTGGCATTGGCCGAGAGCTCCATGACCGACGGTCCCAAAGGCCGACACCTCTAAGACCGGCACCTCCAAGGCTGGCACCTCTATGACCGACGGCCCCAAAGGCCGACAGCTCCAAGGCCGGCACCTCTGAGGCCAGCACCTCCATGGCCGACGGCCCCAAAGGCCGGCACCTCCAAGATCGGCACGTCCAAGGCCGGCACCTCCAAGGCCGGCACCTTCAAGACCGATGGCCCCAAAGGCCGACACCTTCAAGACCGACGGCCCCAAAGGCCGACACCTCCAAGGCCGACGGCCACAAAGGCTGACACCTCTAAGATCGATGGCCCCATGACCGACGGCTCCAAGACCAACGGCCCCAAAGGCCGACACCTCCAAGGCCGACGGTCCCAAAGGCCAACACCTCCAAACTAGGCGGCCCCGGCACCTTCCAGTTGGCCCCAGCCATCTCGGGTCGACTCGGCTCGGCCCTGATAAGTCGGGATTTCTCAGTTCCCGCCAGATCAGCCTCAGCATGACCCTATCAGTTCAGGGCGCCACCTCTTTGACGCGCGCCGCCTGACAGCGCCAGATCCTACAACCCACTGGCCATGTCGGTGATGGGACATGACCCACCTACCCAACAACTGATGGGACGTAGCCCACCAACCAGCCCAGATTCACGCAAGGGCTCAGCATATATTCTGACTTCACGAAAACCCACGTGATCGTGCTAGCGTCAACCCCTATAAAAGGGTAAATCACTTCGACAACCAGGTAACGCAAGTTTACACACTTGATACCCTAATACTCGAAGGAAAATTCCGGTCCTTCTGAGATCTCTCACTTTTCCAAGAGCTCTCTCGAGCTCCTTCTCTGCTGTGACCTCGATTGCTGACTAGGACGTCGGAGGGTCTCACCGGAGGATCCCCTCCGGTCTTGGGATTTCTTTGCAGGCAACCCGGTGAAGCGAGGATTCGAGAAGCACTTCATTCCTGACGTCCAGGATTGGTGACCGGGCATCATCAATTGCCATTTCACAATCTTAATATATAATTTCTTATGTGATGAAAAATAAAATAGTTTAATATAGTCATATTATAGGTTTATAAGGCGAGGAACAGGAGGGGCAGAGTTTGCGAGGAGCATAGAGGTTGGGTTGTCAGGATGAGTGTGGGATGAGGGAGATGGGTTCTGGTAGGGACGAGGGAGACGGGAGCCTCTCGGACGAGGGCCGCTCGGATGGGTTGGGGACGCGGAAAGGACCTAGGGCAAATAAAGGAGAGGGAGAGGCTGGAAGGAGAAGGTTCCGGTAGGGAGGAGGGAGACGGGAGCAGGTAGGGAGGAAATGCTTCGTTGGCCTTCAGAGGAATGATAGGGACCGCTTCCTTTAGCCGAAAACCTGCAAGAAAAGTCTCGGACCGGTGGTTCCGGCGGGGACCCTCCGACGCTCAAGTCAGCGATCTGGAGAACATGAATTTTTAATGAAAGAGTAGAGGTTGAGTCCCTCTCCCTCGTTGGGGTCAGGCCCTTTATATACCTGTTCGGGGTCCCTCTTACCCTTCGTCCATAACAGCCGAATCATATCTTCTGTTAAGATCGGCTACAGCTGCTAAACGTGTGCCATAAGTATCGGCAACGACCCATAATATAGCAGTAACCGCCCGTGATTTGGCAAAAGAGAACGGGTTGACGGGCCACGTGGAAGCTCTGTGTGAATGTGATGGAGCCAGTGGGCCCCATGGGCCATAATGATAGCGTCTGGGCTTGGCCTCAGTAAATCAGCCTTTCCTTCTCAGCAAGCCCAGGAAGTTCTCGGCGGGCCCAGCAAGTCTAGGATGGCCTCCCCGAGTCTGCCACCTTTTCTCTCTTCTCCGCATGAAACCAACTTGCCCTCGGCCTCGTATGGCCTCGGACCTGACTCTCGGCACCGAGCTCCTCTCGGCCTCGGTCTTGTTATGAACAGTGCCATACAAACATTCTATAATCAATGCTCTATGGGAGAGCAAACAGATTGGTCGACATGGGCATCCACAAGGTACCCGATGATCTTCCCAATCTCAAAGCCAGCATCCACACATCACCTCTCAGGCATCCAGAAGTTCCTTCTGATATGAGCCAGGCTCCACTGATATTTAGCCCAAAAGTCAAGCTGATCTTAAGCCCCAAGGTCAAACTTGATGTACTTAAGGTAGTGTTGAAATAGGGGATAAGAGGGGATATCCAGAGGATATCCCCTCTTATTTCCAAAAGCCATAACTATAAGGGATAACAGAGAATAAAGTTAACCAAAGGGATAATCCATGGTTAACCATGGTTAACCATGGGATATCCCCTCAATTTATTTCCTAGAGAATGTAGGAATAGCTGGTTATCCCTCCAAATAAGAGTAAAAAATGTTATCCTATAGATTTACCTTTTTGCATTTGATATGATCAATGAGATAGCCAAGGGATATCCCTAGGGATAGCCAGAGGATAAACTCTATCCCATACACTTATCCATGGATAATATTTTTTCTATCAAACACTACCTAAGTGTCAGGCCCGTCACTTTCGAAGAGAAACCAACCTGGTGGCTGGCAATCCAAACTGTGGGGTGGGGCATTCGGAACAGCCTAGAACACTTCTTTCCCACTCTCGGATGGCTTCGTCCGGCTCTTCGAGTGTCCCAGCACCAGTATGAACGGCCACCTCCCGGACTCCACGGCCCTTGCTCTGGCTCCAGACCACGTCGCCAGCCCCTTCTCTCCCAGCGAGCGGCCGCTGCAGTTGAATCTACTTCTCCAACTTCACAGTCTTTTTGCCGGCTCTCGGTGCCATCTCCAGCTTGTGGTCTCCCCCGACAACATCATCCCGATTACCATGTCGTCAGTCCAAGTCCGACTTCCTGCCACCCCGACTCCATGCAGTCGGTCCTGACTCAACGTCTTCGGGCAGACCGACTCCACAGTCGGCCCCGACTCGTCTTCGAGCAGACTTGACTCCACACAGCCGCGACTCCACAGCTTTGTTCGGACTCGGCTCCACCTCCCGACAGCACCATCCCGACTCCACGGAGGCTCTTGGCATCGACTCTGGGTCACGGTTCCTGGCTCTATGCTCCTGAGTCCGGATGGAAGCCCCGACTCCAGCTCTCTGTCTTGGCCCGGGCTCCCAGCACCTGCTCCCAGCCTTATGTGGCACCAGCACCGACTCCATGGACTCGGCGGCAACCAGCCTCGACACCCGACGCCACGTCTTCATAGCCTGGGCACCGTCCGACTCTGGGGGCACTGACTCCGTGTAACCAGCCTTCACTCCATGGACAGCCCGAGAACACCATCCTGACTCCATGCCTTCAGACGGCTCTGGATGATGTCAACTCCATGTCACCACACCTTGTCTCCGACTCCTGGCTACTATCGATCGCGGATCTCCTCCCGGCTCTAGCCTCATCCCGTCTGCCGATGCTAGCGTCGGCACGGCTGACACTGACTTCAGTCAACGACTCCATACCAA
Organism: Calamus simplicifolius; assembly: GCA_900491605.1. Lineage (NCBI taxonomy): Eukaryota > Viridiplantae > Streptophyta > Magnoliopsida > Arecales > Arecaceae > Calamus > Calamus simplicifolius. The sequence continues at coordinate 26,648 of UESW01000075.1, forward strand.
TGCTATCTCCAGATCTGTACCGACACTAGCGTCGGCTGCCGACACCAGAGTCGACTGCCGACACCAGAGTCATGGCATCGGTGTTGGCAGCCGACACCATGTGTCCTCAGGCCCCGGCTCTGAACTCTGGATCATCTCTCTCTACTGCACTGGGAAAATGGGTCCCCAGCATCATTTCAGAGAAGAGCTGGTCATCAACCGACTCCAGGCTGTCCCTACTACTGCCGACATCGACTCAACGTCGTCTCCCAGCTCCTGGCCGATGCCAGCGTCGGTTACCGACACCAGAGTCGGCAACCGGTGCCCATCCAGCTCCCTCTACCGAAACTATCCTCGGTCCAAGACTCCAGCCCGATGCTAGCTCTGGAATAGGATTGACGCCAGTCTCCCAGCTCCTGGCCGATGCCAGCGTCCTACTGACACCAGAGTCGGCAACCAACGCCCTTCCTGCTCCCTGTGCTGATGCCACATGTCTCAGCTCCCAGCTGCCGATGCCAGCGTCGGCTCATGGCATCGCTTCCTCGGTGTCCCACTCGTCCCCACTTCCTCAGCCATGCATGCGCAAGAGATTGCCTCCAATGCATGGAGCCATGCGTGTGCACAAGATCTCCTTCCATTCCTCCGCATAAAGCCATGCACAGCCCTTGCTCCACTTCACTACAGAATCCCGGTTGTCAAAGACTCATACAAGGCTATTCATGCATGCCAAATGGGACTTGCCAAACTCTTCAAGGCAGTCTTAGCAACTACCCAAGCAGCGGCCACATTGAGAAGCCCCATGCCTGGCTTGTGACCGCAGCAGCGGCAGGGATGAATGCCAGCGCTCCAAGGCTGGCAGCCGCCGCTTGTGACCGCAGCAGGGGCAGGGATCGCCGTATCCAACCATCTCTCTACCTTTCTCTTTCTCTCTCAATCAAGAATTTGGGGAGCTCCTCAGCTTTCTTTGGACGGGGACGGGAGCAACGAAGAGCAATTGAAATCGGCTGTCGAAGGATTTAAAAAGAAGGAAAGAAGCCGGGGTGATGGCCGTTGGGTAGAATGGAGCGAAGCGGTTTCACAGAGACGTTAGAAGCCGTGACGGTAACTGTACGGATAGGTATCCGGAAGTGGCTTAATTCGACGTAGTGGAGGAGATCGTAAGATCGGACCGTCTGTCGGTTGGTATCTCAGCGGGGTCATCGTGACACGGTCTTCTGGACGGCCCTGATTAAGTTTAAGCATCACAGCACTTGTAACAGATTCTATATATATATATTTTATATATATCTTTGTGTGTATATGCATGTCCGTGTACGATAGCATAGAAAAAAACAAAAAAAAATAAACTTAGTTATATTCAAAGGCAGTTAAACTTAAATTCAATCATTTTCTCTATCTTTGTATTGACACACTTGACGAATTAAAAAAAAAAGCTTTAAAATTCATGTGAATCCAAAGCTTAAAAAGAAAATCAAATTATAAATTTAATTATATTCAAATATCGCTAAGTTTAGTTTTATATATATATATATATATATATATATATATATATATATATATATATATATATATATATATATATATATAATGATTATATGGTACAACTATCACAATTATTTACATTTCACAATCTTAATATATAATTTCTTATGTGATGAAAAATAAATAGTTTAATTTAGTCATATTATAGGTTTATAAGGCGAGGAAGAGGAGGGGCAGAGTTTGCGAGGAGTACAGAGGTTGGGTTGTCAGGACGAGTGTGGGATGAGGGAGATGGGTTCTGGTAGGGATGAGGGAGATGGGAGCTGCTCGGACGAGGGCCGCTCGGATGGGTTGGGGATGCGGAAAGGACCTAAGGCAAAATAAAGAAGGAGAGGGAGAGGCTGGAAGGAGAAGGTTCCGGTAGGGAGGAGGGAGACGGGAGCAGGTAGGGAGGAGGGAGACGGAGGAGGAGATCGAATTAAGACAACGGTCGCTCGGAAGAATAACTCTAGGGCAAAATAACTTTTTTTTAATTAACAAATCTGCCCTTAGGGGATAGCTGGAGGGATAACATGCTTTTTTCGGGTTTCTCGAAGAATAGCTTATTCCCCTATTATTCCAAATTTCTGTTTGGATGAAAATCTGCTATTCCATATTATTCCAGTGCAATTAATGCAATGTTATTCCAAATGTTGTATGGATGACATGTGAATAAGCCTCTATTCCACTTGAAATATCCGATGAATTTTTTGGTAATCCCAAACTTACCCCTTGTCCAATGAGAAGAAAAAATTTCATTTAAATTAATATTAATCAACTTTTTTACTTTAAATAATAATCGTTAGACATGAAAATAATTTTATAAAAATATTAAAAATTAAGAGTTAACTTAAAAAAATTATTATTAAATTTGAGTTAATAAATTAATAAAAGTTTAACTTTATTTAAAATAAATTTATTTAATTATATATTGCATTATACTTATAATTAAAATAAGAAATTAAATTATTTATTTCTCTAAATAATTATAGCAGCATTTGGATTATTTTTTTATCTATGAATGTACCTGGCACCTTCCAAAAGCATAGGGGGCTTCGACCTTAACGTACAATCCAACAAATCCAAAAGTTTATAACGAAATAAATGGGAACGTCGCTTAAATTTTAGAATCTCAAACCATTATATATATTTCCAATCAAAGGAATTTCTAGTTTTTTTTATTAAAAATAGGTATAAGCCGGGCAACATGGCGTCGATAGCTTGTAGGCAAATGTATCAAACATCATAACAACTCCATTATTAACATCATCTAGCGTGTTACATTAATGAGCAGATTTTGAAAGAAGATGATCTATACACCAAGCAAGCTCGATTATGGGACCAACAATCATCTAATTGTAAGATTCTCAAAGTCATCTTACAATTGAAACTGAAGATATCAGACCCAGGTTTTATTAAACATCCTCAATAGGAACAGGAGTTCATATTACACAAAATCTGCATATAAATGATGTCAGTTTATTGCTCTTTAAGTGAAGAAAAACAATAGCACTCTAATTATATGCAAATGCATGTTTTCAGACTCAATCTCTATCACCAATGTTCCAAACGGTAGTAGATACAAAAGATATGATACCACTACGAATAGCGTCCAGAAAGCACTTCTATTTGTTCGATTAATCATTTCTCCTAGTGCCCATCAATTCGACAGATCAGTTGGTCCCATCAATGCGTCAACAATCACTTTTTAGGAATTCCAAAGGCCTTGTCTACGCAATTTCTGAGTTGAGCATGTCGATGGTTGTATAAGTCTCGACAATTGTTATATCGGCGAGCCCTAGGATTGTTGAAGGTACTAAGGTGGTACCTATTACCCCGATATGGGGCAAGAAACTTATATGTATTGCCATATCTAACTTGATTCATGCCCCTGGGAACCATTTCCCTTGTCCTTCACTCTTTTTTCTTGATTTATATTATATTATATCATTATTATATTATTACAAAATCAAGATGTGGCTGCAATTAACGTAGTTATTATATAGTTATGTCTTTATTGAATTAAGATGTTTAAGGCATTGATGGTATTTGAATTGTTATATATAATTTATAATTAGTAAATTACTTAGTACTAACATATAAAACTTATTTGGTTAAAAAATTCTTAGCTCATAAACGAAAGAAAGGTGCCGCAAAACGAGCCTGAGGGCATTCAATTCATCAACCGTTCTTTTAAAAACTATTAGTGAAAACATATACCAAAATTTCACATTCAAGAATCTAGTAGGGTGCACAAGATTCACCGTAGCAACTAATGGTTTCTCTTTAAGAATTGAATCTTGCTATGACTCTTATAAAATAATCAATCAGCCCAAGTCTAACATGTCTACAATTGCATAGCATTCACCTTAAAACACAAAAGACCGGTAAAGTTATTGTTGCCGCCGGGATCCGTCCTCCGACTCGGATGTGGTCGATCTCCACGGGGCAGACCTGCACACAAGTCCTCGCGCAAGAGGCATTGGGGGTGGCCCTCCGCGGAAGACCCTCCGATGCTCAAGTCAGTGGGAGGAAATCGGCGATCAATCAGAAAGTAGAGAGGTGGATATCTCCGGGAGGTCTCTCTGGGGGCGGCCAATCGGGAGCTCTAGAGGGCGAGAGCATCGACGAGCTGCTGGCGAGAGCGGGAGAGTGAGAGTGAGGGTGTGAGTGCGCATACCTGAGGGAATCTGGGAGTGTCCTATTTATAGACTGTCACCTGGATCTTGAGCGCCTTCTGGAAGGTTCAGAGGTTGTTAAGATACGAGGGTGGATCGAATCGGGCCGTTGTGGGGCCGTTGGGATCCATATCTTATCTGTTAGGGGATCAACGGCCAGGAGAGCTCCTTGATGGCTTGAGATCTGGTAGGTGTGTAGGCCTCGGGTAGCTGTGATAGGTTCTAGACTACTTCTCGACATGATTCCTTGCCTAGGATGTTGTTATGGTAGGCCTGGGCTCTCCCGCGTCAGGTTCCGCGGAGGTAGGTATCGGATCGTGATCGCTTAGTGAAGCCGGGCCATGGAGGCTCGGGGGAAATGAGCTGTAGGAAGCTCGAGAGGGACGAGCTATGGGAGCTCGAGGGAGCCGAGCTATGGGAGCTCGGGAAAGCCGAGCTATGGAGGCTCGGAGGAGGCCGAGCTATGGAAGCTCGGGGGAGGTCGAGCTATGGAAGTTCAGGGAGGCCGAGCTATGGAAGCTCGGGGGAGGCCGAGTTATGGAAGCCCGGGGAGGCCGAGCTATGGAAGCCCGGGGAGGACGAAGGGAGGAGGTCGGTCTTAGCCTCCTCGCATGGATATTGATGCAATAACGATTTTACCCCCCAACACATGCCCTCCACTCCCTAGTTCGAAGCGTAGGTTCGGGCATAGGGAGTATAAGTCCAGGTGGCACGCTCCGGATGGGGCGGTTTGGTTTAGACAGCCCGTGCAATGATGCCCTAATTAATGTGACAGGGTCATCATGGCTTCGGGGTAAGGCTCCTCCAAGAGTGACAGTTGAGAATACGCCACGTCGCGAATCTCGATCAATTTGGCGTTTGTCGAGGTGGTTCCGGACGCCTCGGGCGAGACGCCCCGTCTTCTCAAGGCGGCTTCCTTAGCGGGGAAGCAAAGCGATAGCCGCACTATATATATATATATGCATGTTTGTAGTATCCTCTCGTTTTTTTTTTGAAGAGTCTCGCCCTTCGCCCTTCGTGACACTCGTCGTTTCGCCTGGTGTTTTTCTCAGTTAAGATGACGATGAGCCCCGACGACTTGGTTTCGGAGATCGTTGCTGAGGATTTGGGAAGGATTTATCAGAGGTATGACATACCCTCAGATGTCCTTCTGCGGGTACCAGAGCCCGGAGATAGGGTCTCGCGAGATCTGGAGCGTGGGGTCTTCGTTTATGAAGACAGCTTGAAAGCAGGCTTCCGCTTTCCTCTCCACCCTTTGGTAAAGGAAATCATGACTCACTATAACATCTGTCCAGCGATGGTGGCCCCAAACAGTTGGCGGAGCATCATCGGATTTATCTCAATGTGCCACCAAATTCAGATTGTCGCCACTCTTCCCCTTTTCCGTGCCTGCTACCATCTGATACCCGGGAGAAATCAGAGTGGCCCTACATTGGACCCCGGAGGTCCTTCAACGTGATTGTGGATAAGCCGTCCTCTATAAAGGGATGGAAGAGCCGGTTCGTTATCGCAGAGGGGAACATCGGTTCCGACTTCCCTCGGAAATGGGGAAACTTTGTTAGGGATGCGGAAACACATCCAATTTTGTCAGAGCAGGAGGAGAGGGATTTGGATGTCCTTCGCAATGGCCAAGTGTTCTCGGCCAATGACCTATTATCGGAGGGGGCCCTCTTCGCAGCCGGGCTTAGCCCCTGGACCCGCAAGGTGAGTCCTCCCTTTTACCTTTTCCGCTGCGTGTTTTCTCGACGAATGTGTTTGGATCTAATCGTATATGTTCCGTTCTTACAGCCAAGAGGTCGGCATTTTCGAGCCTCGCCAAGAGGAAGAGAGGAAAGCGCCTAGGGGAGAGCAGCGGCGCGGATAGTGGTAGGCCCGAGAAAAGGGCTCAAACCTCCGCAAGAAGCCCGTCGGACGCCGGAGCGGTCACGACAGGAGCGCCGGGGGCGAAGGAGGATCTAGGGAGGACAGCCGCGATCCCTTGTCCTCCCGTAGTGGAAATAATGGACAGTTCAGATGAGACTCCGTTGGCTCGTCCGGCAGCGTCCCCTGTGAAAGAGGAGCCGGCGATAGATTCGGTGGAAGCGGTCGTTTCTGGGGGGCCTTCCGCTCCGCGGGACTATTAGCGACTCTAGTGGGGGAGCCAGGGAGAGAGGCCGCTGGTGGAGAGGTTCAGGAGGAGTCCAGAGTAGTGATGTCGGACCGCCCGTAGCGGGTCAAGAAACAGGCCAGACTGAGGCCTCGGGGGAGCCTGTGGAGGAGACGCAGGTGATGGTGACCGAAAAAGATGGGTCGGAGGAAGAGGCGCAGCAAGGTGGGAGTCCCGCAATGGGGGCTCCTTTGAAAAGGATTTTGGGGAGGCTGGCGCTTGGGCTGGCCGAATTATCTGAAGAAGTCCAAGCTAGGGCCCTGATAGAAGAGGCTGGGAGGTTGAAGGCCTCTCAGACGGAGGTCGCCCAGGTTGGTCCCTCAGGCGGGGATGGTCAACCCAGTAGCTCGAACGCTAGTGTTGAGGAGGCATTTTCTGCCATGATGAGGTTGGCCTTGTACCCGGGTGCGGATCCTTCGACGGACAGATTTGCGGATTTGGAGCTGGTCGATGCCGCGTTTGGGCAGCAGGGAGTGGCCGAAAGTATCCACCTTCTCCCCGATATTGACAATCCGACCCTCATGAAGATGACGCGGGCCTATGCCTCTCGGGTGAGTTACCACTCTTGGGTGGCGGGTGCTTTTTGATCGACTTAATCGCGAATTTTTACTCATCTTCTGTCCCGCAGAGTGCCCTGCTTTCTCGGGCGATGTGCTGGCATCTGAGTTTGGCGACGGGGGCCAGCGTTCAAGCCAGGAGAGACAACGCCAACTTCAATCGCGCATAAAGGTGCCCAAGAAGTTCGAGGAGCTTCTGGCCATTAGCAACAGAAGTTTGGAGGGGATGAAGGCGGCATATCAGGCCGCTCTAGCCGAAGCGTCCAAGCAAAAAGGCAAAGCAGAGGAGTTGCAGGGACTCCTGGCGAAGAATGACGATGCATGCTTGGAGCTGGCCAGAATTGAGTCGAAACATTCCGAGGAGGTGAAGGCGATACGGCGAGAACATAGTGAGAGTTTGGGTCGGCTGGGGAGGGAAGCTGCCGACGAGAGAAAGCGCCTGACTAGATGCTCGACGAAATGGAGGAGAAACTGAAGCGGCGCGATGGCGAAATTGCCGACTTGAGGGAGGGCGCTAAATGGCACCAAGGGATAATAGCTCGGGTGAGCAACGAGCTATCCCAAGCCCGGGAGGAGGTCGAAGCCAAACAGTTAAGGATTAATACTCTGCAGGAGAGGGTTGAGTTGGTCGGGGCTGATAGAACAAGGGCCAGGGTGAGGCTGAGGAGCTGACCAAGAGGTTGGCCAGACGAGAGGAGGAGGTACGATCTCATTCCCCCTTTTTAGCTTCTTCTGTTGGTCTCTTGTGATGCCGGCTAATTTTGATTTTGCAGATGGCAAAGTTAGGGTTGGAGAATCGGGCTCTCCAAGGCGAGCTTATGTCTAGCCGCAATAAGAGCTCAGAACTCGAGACGCGGGCCGGCGAGTTCGAGGAGCAAAAGTTATTTTGCGGGCTCAAGTTGCGGAGGCTGAGAAGCAGGTTGCTGAGGCTAAGGTGCAGCTCGCCATACTCAAGGGGGAACAGGACGCGATCGGCGTTGATGCCTTCCAACTTGGAATGAAGAGTGCAAAGACAAGATATCCAGTGAGCACCCGAATGGGATCTCTCTTTTCTGGATACTGAAGCTCCCGATGACGGTGAGTCCGAAGGAGAAGAGGAGGATGAATACGTCGACGTCTCCGATACCGATCCTGGCCCCGGGTCCCAGCGAAGCCGCAGCTTCTGAAGGACGATCGCAAACTGCCGCTGAAGGGGCAAAGGCATTAGAGAAAGGCGAATCTAGTCACACCTCTACGGATGTAACCGAGGGCTCCTCCAAAACTGACGTGGTTCCCGGCCTTTAGGAGCCACCCCTGTATTTTGCTTTTTGAAAGTCTGACTGATGTCTTTTAATGAATGAACCCTCTATTTCCATTTAAGTGTTTTTCCTTGGATGGCCCTGTTGCCGCCCAGTCTTGCCTCAATCGCGAGCGACTTATGGCTCGTTGATGCTCTTCGGTCATCTTTATTCCGGGATTGAGGAAATGCATTGGCTTGGCCCAAGGCGGGGCGATAGCCTTGACTGGCGAACCGATAGACGATCTGGTTCGGTTTGTGTCTTAATTAAACTCGAGAAATGAAGCCAGCCGGTTAAGACCGATGGCAGGGTAGGTCGGCTTGGGCCGACAGACGGAATAGATCGGCTAGGGCTGACGAGCAAAGTAGGTCGGCTAGGGCCGACGAGCAAAGTAGGTCGGCTAGGGCCGACGAGCAAAATAGGTCGGCTAGGGCCGACAAGTAGGTCGGCTAGGGCCGACAAGCAAATAGGTCGGCTAGGCCGACAAGCAAAATAGGTCGGCTAGGGCCGAGGTCGGCTAGGGCCGACAAGCAAAATAGGTCGGCTGAGCAAATAGGTCGGCTAGGGCCGACATATGAGGTGGTTGCCGAAGTATTTTTCGCTTCCTTTGGTCATTTCATTTTTCGTTGAATGAAAGAATAGTTTGTGTAGCCTTCGCGCTCATTTTGTTTTGAGACGCCCGATTTTGTCGCACAAGTTCTTCAAGCGATTGACTTCGTTGGGAAGTAGTCGACGAACAGTCGGTTTTCATGCTTTTTGTATCCTGCCAGCGCCCTGCCGTTCTGCAGGTAAATCGGTTTTTATTTCACCAAAATTGATGATACGGCGCTGTGGGGAACATAAAGCTGCTCTAGAGCTTTCCGGAAGGTGCTCTTTTCCATGTAGGTCGTTTTGACGTACGGCGCACGCCCATTTACCATTGGAGGATATTTTCGTAGGACGATCTCCTGATCCTGCCAGTCCTTGTAATGCAGCGGGCGATTCTCTGCATTTAATGATCGCGATTCGGGATCAAGAGGAAATCTTCACATGCATCATGGTTCAGGTGATGGGCTCGGCGCGCAAGGGCGTTGCTCATCCTGGGAGGCCACGTGGAGGCATGGCCAGGTGTTTGAATCTCGGGGCTTCCAGCCTTGGTAGCTTTTCCGGTTCATTCTTGGCCTATAAAAAGGGGAAGTGGGGTTAGTTAAGTCATCCCCAAAGTTTCTTTCCCATTAGAGTTTCCACCATGCTCGTTTCCTGCTGTTGCGAGTGGGAGGACTGAGCTTTCCTCTTGTAAGCCCTTCGCCACCGGATAGCTGGGGCGATGAAGGAGCTGCCGAAGAATGGCTCGCCCTTAGGGGATGAGTCCCGGAGATCATATGGAGAGCGCACATGGAGGGCGCAGAGATCACACGGAGAGCGCACACATGCTCTTCCAGTGTGACCTTTGTGGTTCCCCTTCGGGGACGCATGGTAGGAAGTGCACGCGGGCTCCCCATGACTCGCTTGAACTTCTCCTCCTCCCTCGATTTGGATTCCTGGCTCGCCCGCCTGGGGAATCTTTTGCCACATGGGGAGGGGGTGAAAGTGTGCCGCCCGCCGACACCTTGTCCTTGAGCCTTGGCAAGGTAGGGCGGTACATACTCGGTTTGGGAGAGCGTTCCGATGCCAGGGTCCGCTGGCTTCCTACCTGCTCGCCGGGGGTCCCTCGGTTGGGTGGTCTGGGATGGCCACCCTGATATCTCGGTTGGGTCACCGAGATATCATTATTGACTGAAGCTGGCCGCAACTATTGGTCCATGTCGCCCGGCTATTATCGGCTCGAGCTGACTGGATGCGGCTTATCTGGTTCGGCGTCGGACGCCGGAGCATCACAGTTGCCCAGGTCTGCTTTGGAGCAGTTGCCCGAGTTTTGTACTTGTCTTTATTTTATGCATTTCAATGCTCTTGTAACGCCTTAAGGCATTTGTAATTGATCTTGATGGCAATGAAATAAAGAGAGTTCTGTTCTGTTTCTCAATCTCTATCTCTTCTGTGCCAAGTTTATTGTTGTTGTTGGTCATGGGGTACAAAGGCGTCCCGCTCGTTCTTAGGCGAGGATCCCGCGCTATCCGAACTAGTCGAGGTTCGCAAGCGACGGTCTGGGATCGTTCGGCGGAACACGCTCCTTACTTCGGTCCGAAGCTCGGTATTTTGTGTTTGTCTCGGAGCTCGAATGTTCGGGTCGGCCTTGCCGAAGTTCCTTGGCGCCAAGGTTCGTTTGTGGCTCGGCCCTGCCGAGGGGAGACGTTTGGCTCGGCCCAGCCGAGGTTCGGAGAATTTACTTGGCCCTGCCAAGGTTCGGAGAAGCCGCTCGGCCCAGCCGAGGTTCGGAGAATTTTTACTTGGCCCTGCCAAGGTTCGGAGAATTTGTTGCTCGGCCCAGCCGAGGTTCGGAGAATTTTTACTTGGCCCTGCCAAGGTTCGGAGAATTTGTTGCTCGGCCCAGCCGAGGTTCGAGAATTTTTACTTGGCCCTGCCAAGGTTCGGAGAATTTGTTGCTCGGCCCAGCCGAGGTTCGGAGATTCGGGGCTCGGAGAAATGACTTAGTTGCCACTATGAGCCATAGTGTTAGGTCCCTGCGGCGCTTGGTGAGGGGCACCAGGGCGGAACGAGTGGTGCATGGTCACGCTCTTTATTATGACGTTATCCCTCCCGAGGGGACGAGTCACTGCCAGGCGCCGGATTTCTTCCTGCTTCCCGAAAAGGGGGCCAGCTTTAAAAGAGCTTGGGGAAGTGTTGGGAGCATTTATTACGGGGGGCCGGCAGATCGGAAAATACTCTGTTCAGGGGGGTTCCCGAATAGTCCGTCCTGTTTACCGATCTCACTCGGGATGGATGCGCCTTCGGATTCCGCAGGCACTAAAGCGATGACACGTGGCGAGTTCTCGTAGGTCGGTGCTACGGTGCGACCGATCGAGATACTCGCCTGGCAAGTATAAATATGACCGAGGGTGTTGGTCTTAGCCATCCCTCGGTTTAGGTCTTGAAACAGTATTTGACCATGGCTTCTCAAGGAGGGCGATCATCCGAAGAGTTACGTGCATCACTCGACGGTCTGTTACACCCGCAAAGGGGCCGTCCCACAATTACTGTTGATGGGTTGGGTCTGGCATCGACCCTTGCGAGCCAACAGCGGCTCGTGAGGGTCGTCGAGGAGTACGTGGATGTCTCCACGAAGGAGGCGGAGGCCCTGCGCCGGGTGGCGGACCGGCAGAGGGAGGAGATCGCGTCGCTCGCCAGCAGGTTGCCGACCTCACCGAGCGCCTGGAGGACTGCTGGCGTCCGGGAGCGACTCCGAACCCTAGTTTAGGGCCTCCTTTTCTTTTGCTTTTTGTTTTTTTTTCTGTTTTTTTGTACTCCCTTTCCTCAATCAATGAAAAAGGCCTTGTTTGGATAATCTTCTTATCTCAAGAGTTTTTAGCTTTAAAAATGCCATTCGTATAATAGTTGGGGAGTCGGTGTGGCTCCACTGGTTCACGCGCTGAGTCATGGCTCTTTGGGATAGGCGCTTTGTTCGAAAGTTATAGGGGTGTTGCCCAAAAGCTTTAGTAGCGAAGAGGGGGAATTCCCCGGCTTTTGCTCGGGGTTCGTGGCCGGTTATGTGGGGCTTTATTGAACCCTTTAGGGGTTTGCCGGAGGCACATTCTTTGTGCGCGTGATGGTTTTTGCGTAGCGTGCCTTTTTTCAATCGACCGAAGTTTGGGGACTATTAGGAAGTCCTTCGGCTTTAACCGGGGGCCGCGTACTTCGGCTTTCCGCATTTTAGCTCGAAGAATTTTTGCTTGGCCCTGCCAAGGTTCTCGGCCCAGCCGAGGTTCGGAGAATTTTTACTTGGCCCTGCCAAGGTTCGGAGAATTTGTTGCTCGGCCCAGCCGAGGTTCGGAGAATTTTTACTTGGCCCTGCCAAGGTTCGGAGAATTTGTTGCTCGGCCCAGCCGAGGTTCGGAGAATTTTTACTTGGCCCTGCCAAGGTTCGGAGAATTTGTTGCTCGGCCCAGCCGAGGTTCGAGAATTTTTACTTGGCCCTGCCAAGGTTCGGAGAATTTGTTGCTCGGCCCAGCCGAGGTTCGGAGAATTTTTACTTGGCCCTGCCAAGGTTCGGAGAATTTGTTGCTCGGCCCAGCCGAGGTTCGGAGAATTTTTACTTGGCCCTGCCAAGGTTCGGAGAATTTGTTGCTCGGCCCAGCCGAGGTTCGGAGAATTTTTACTTGGCCCTGCCAAGGTTCGGAGAATTTGTTGCTCGGCCCAGCCGAGGTTCGGAGAATTTTTACTTGGCCCTGCCAAGGTTCGGAGAATTTGTTGCTCGGCCCAGCCGAGGTTCGGAGAATTTTTACTTGGCCCTGCCAAGGTTCGGAGAATTTGTTGCTCGGCCCAGCCGAGGTTCGGAGAATTTTTACTTGGCCCTGCCAAGGTTCGGAGAATTTGTTGCTCGGCCCAGCCGAGGTTCGGAGAATTTTTACTTGGCCCTGCCAAGGTTCGGAGAATTTGTTGCTCGGCCCAGCCGAGGTTCGGAGAATTTTTACTTGGCCCTGCCAAGGTTCGGAGAATTTGTTGCTCGGCCAGCCGAGGTTCGGAGAATTCCTGTTCAGAGTAGCTCGGTCGTGCCGAGGATTGGTAAGCAGCATCTATTTCTTTTTGCAATTTGGCAATGTAGTGCATAATGATTTTGCAAATTGAAAAAATGTGATGGGAAGTATAATGAGGCATATGAAAATGAACTTGGAGAGGACATACCCTATTGATAATATTTACGGAGATTGTCCGAGTTCCACGTCCGGGGGATGGATTTCCCATCAAATCTTGTAGCTTGTAGGTTCCCGGTCCAATGATCTCCGCTACTTGGTACGGGCCTTCCCAGTTTGGCGCCAGCTTTCCTTGTTCCAGCGGTTTGGAAACAGAGGCCTTTCGGAGGACAAGGTCGCCAGGCAGGAAGGCTTTCCCTTTGACTCTGGAGGCGTGGTAACGGGCCACCCTTTGTTGATAAGCAGCCACTCTGATCCGGGCCTTCTCTCTGATCTCCTCCACCAGGTCGAGGTTGGTGCGGAGCTGTTCGTTGCTAGCTTCCTCTGAGTAGCTTTCCACCCGCAATGATGGGAGGCCTATTTCCACAGGGATAACGGCCTCCGTACCGAAAGCCATTCGGAATGGGGTTTCACCTGTCGGGATTCTCGGGGTGGTGCGGTAGGCCCATAAGACATGATGCAGCTCCTCCGCCCACCTGCCTTGGGCTCTGGAAAGGCGAGCTTTGATTCCCTGAAGGAGGGTCCTGTTGGTCACTTCGGCCGCTCCGTTGGCTTGTGGGTGCCCGACCGAAGTGAGGTGGTGACGGATTCCATGCTCCTCACAGAACTGGCGGAATTTGGAGTTGTCAAACTGCTTACCGTTATCGGTGATTATGGTGTGCGGGAGGCCGAATCGGCAGATGATGGACCTCCATACAAAATCTCTGGCCCGTGCCTCGGTTATTTGTGCAACTGCTTCCGCTTCGACCCATTTGGTGAAGTAGTCGATGGCGACAAATAGAATTTCCGCTGTCCCGTGGCAAGCGGGAATGGGCCGAGGATGTCCATCCCCCATTTGGCGAAGGGCCAAGCGGAGGATATGGAAACTAGTTCGGCGGAGGGGAGCCTTTGGATGCTTGAATGCCTCTGGCAGGGGTCGCAGGCTCGGACTAGATCGTCCGCATCCTTTTGCATGGTCGGCCAGTAGTAGCCTTGTCGCAGCACCTTGTGGCATAGGGACCGGCTTCCCAGATGGTTGCCGCAAATCCCTTCATGTACCTCGCGCAGAGCATAATCTTCTTCGGACGGGCGAAGGCATCTGAGCAGCGGCATGGAGAAGACCGTTTGTAAAGCTGGTTGTCGATCAACACGTAGTGGGTGGCCTGCAGCTTCAGCTTTCTAGCCTCTCTCCGGTCGGACGGAAGCGACCCTTCTTTGAGATATTTGAGGATAGGGTCGAACCATGATGGTTCGGCCTCAACTTGCATTATTCGGTCGGCTTCCGCGATGCTGGGCTTTTCCAGAGTCTCCAGGTGGAACTTTTGTTCGGCATCCATTGACTCCGCGGTCGCCAATCGGGAGAGTAGGTCGGCGCGGGCATTCTCGGATCTGGGAATCTGAATGATTTCAAATTCGGCAAAATGGGGAAGCAGGCTCCGCACCTCCTGAAGATATCGAACCATGTTCGGCTCCCGGGCTTCAAACTCTCCTCGTACATGGCCGGCTACCAGCTGAGAGTCGGTGAAGGCATTAAGCTTCTCCACCTTCAGATTGCGGGCGATTCGGAGGCCGGCTAACAGGGCTTCGTACTCGGCTTCGTTGTTGGAGGCCGGGAAGGAGAATCGGACGCCATATTCGAAGGTTATCCCCTCCGGACTGGTGAGAACCAGGCCCGCACCGGAGCGATGGGCATTAGATGACCCGTCGACATGGAGGAGCCACCGGGCTCCAGATTTTGGTTCTTCGGGGAGTCTGGGGTAGAACCGTCCTCCGGGATGGTACACTCGAGGAGGAAGTCGGCTAGCACCTGAGCTTTGATGGCTGGGCGAGGCTGAAAGTGTATGTCATGCTCGCTTAGCTCGACGGCCCACTTGGTCATTCTCCCCGACGTCTCGGGACGGTGGACTACCGCCTTGATGGGTTGGTCGGTCAGGACCGTCACGAATGTGCTTGGAAGTACGGTCGCAGCTTCCGAACTGAGGTGATTAAGGCCAACACCATCTTCTCAATTCTGCTGTACCTTGTCTCCGCATCGCGGAGTAGCCTGCTGACATAGTAGATCGGCTTTGGACTTTGCCTTCTTCCTTGACCAGCACCGAACAAACGCACCCTCCGAAACAGCCAGGTACAAGAATAGGGTCTCGCCCGGGGCCGGACTGCTGAGGAGTGGGGGCGAGCCGAGGTACTTCTTGAGATCTTGAAATGACCTTTGGCATTCAGGAGTCCACTGGAAGTTTTTAGCCGATCGGAGGTTTTGAAGAAGGGGAGGCATCTCTCGGCCGACCGCGCCACAAAGCGGTTAAGGGCCGCTATCCTCCCGGTTAGGCGCTGGACCTCTTTAACAGATGCCGGGGGCGCCATTTGTTGGAGAGCTTGAATCTTCTGGGGGTTAGCTTCGATACCTCGCTGGGAGACCATGAAGCCGAGAAACTTCCCGGAGTTAACGCCGAAGGCACATTTGGTCGGGTTGAGTCTCATCCCATACTTGCGCAGCGTTGCAAAGCTCTCTGAGAGGTCCTCGACATGCCGTGATGCTTCCTTGCTTTTGACCAGCATGTCGTCCACGTACACCTCCATATTCCGGCCGATTTGCTCCTTGAATACTTTGTTGACCAGCCTCTGGTAGGTGCACCTGCATTTTTAAGACCAAAAGGCATAACGCGGTAACAGTAAGTACCTCGGTCGGTTATGAAGGCGGTCTTTTCTTCATCCTCAGGGGCCATTCGGATCTGATTGTAGCCTGAATAGGCGTCCATGAATGACAGCATCTGGTGGCCTGAGGTGGCGTCCACGAGCTGGTCGATCCGAGGGAGGGGGAAGCTGTCCTTCGGGCAGGCTTTGTTGAGGTCGGTGAAGTCGATGCAGATCCTCCATTTGCCGTTCGACTTCTTCACCATGACGACGTTTGATAGCCAGCTCGGATAATTTACCTCTCGGACGAAATTGGCCTTGATGAGTTGTCTACCTCTTCTTCAATGGCCTTTTGTCGTTCCGGGGCGAAGCTCCTCTTCTTCTGCTTGACGGGCCTGTGCATCTCGTCCACATTGAGATGATGGACGAGAACCTCGGGGCTGATCCCTGGCATGTCGGAGGCGGACCAGGCGAAGATGTCAGCGTTGCTTCGGAGGAACCTGATCAATCTGTGCCGAGGCTCTCCTTTGAGCAGCGACCCGATTTTTATGGTTCGGTCGGGACGAGCCTCATCCAATGGTACCTCCTCCAATTCCTCTGCCGGTTCTCCCTGTTCGGCGAAGTCCTCGCGAGCGTCTAGCCCATCAACTTCCGGCATTCTAGACTGAAGGCTTGTAACGAAGCACTGCCGAGCCATGGCTTGACTTCCTCGAACAACTCCAACTCCTCGCTCGGTGGGGAATTTCATGGATAGATGCGGGATGGAGACAACTGCCTTGAGGGACATCAGACCGGGCCTGCCGAATATTGCGTTGTATGGAGATCTGAGGTCGGTTACTAGGAAGTCTGTCTGGATAATGGTTACAAGGGGCCAGGTTCCCGCGCGGACCGTCAGGGTGACGACCCCTTCCGGGATGACGACGTCGCCTGTGAATCCCATCAGGGTGGAATCCACGGCTCGAAGGTTTTCCATGAGTAATTTCATCCTGGCAAACACACCGAGGTACAAAACATTCACCGAACTTCCACTATCAACAGGATTCGGCTTACATCATAGTTATTCAAATTAAGGGATACAACTAGTGCATCATGGGGGAGCTGTATCCCTTGGAGATCATCGTCGGAGAAGGAGAGCTCGCCCGTCCGTGCCTTCTTTGGTGCCGATCCTTCACTGTCGCCCCTGGGGCTCGATCCGCCGGCCTCTTCATCATGTTGATGCGGCCGATCACGGGCGGATTCGGTGGAGGAGGAGGTTGTTGAAGTTCGGGCTGGCGGTCACCTCCTTGTTGTGGCTCGGGCGCCCTCCTGAACTGATTCAGTCGTCCCCGCTGGATCAGCCTCTCGATTTCATTTTTCAGCTGCCAGCATTCTTCAGTGTCGTGGCCGTGCTCCCTATGGTAGCGACAGTACTTGGTGGGATCTCTTCGGGTCGGGTTCCCTCGGAGAGGCACTGGCCGGGGAGCTGGCGCTCTATTTCCATGAGGATTTGCGCCCGGGGCACGGTCAATGGAGTGTAGTGATCGAATCGCCTGGGAGGGCTCCGGGAGCGATTCCTTGGCGGCAGCGGAGGGACTCTTTGGCGGCGAGGCGGACTTGGCGACGGGCGGGACGGTGCCTGTCGGGGACTTTGGGCTCCTTCTTCTTTGCCTGCTCGGCGCGGGCAACTCTCCGCGATTCTTCGACCCTAGCGTACTTGTCCGCCAGGGCCATCATATCAGAGAGGCAGGGGGGTAGCTGACTTCCATAGCCAGGTAGAAGTCGCTTTCCTTCGAGACTCCCCCCAGGGCGGACATAGCCACCTCATGATTAAGGTGGTCCACCTCTAACATGGCCTTATTAAAACGGCCAAGGTAATTCCTCAAGGACTCCCCCTCTCTCTGCTTGACTTCGGAGAGGGAGTCAGATCTTCGTCGGTGGCGGCGGCTGCTGACGAACTGGCCAATAAAAAGACGGCTCAGCTCGTCAAATGAATCGATGAACCTGGCTTTAAAGCATTGAACCAGGTTCGGGCGGATCCTCTGAGGGTGGAGGGGAAAGCGCGGCAGAGGACCGCATCAGATGCTCCATGGAACATCATTATTGACCGGAAGCTGCTAAGATGGTCGTCCGGGTCAGAAGAGCCGTGGTAGGGTTCGACGGCTGGTAGCTTGACATGGGAGGGAATCACTTCCTCCATGATCCCCTTAGAGAAAGGGATGCCCTGCTCCGCTTTGGGCTGGGGCGGATGGGCCTGCTTGGCGGCGTCCAGCTCCTGATGCATCTCCTGGATCTGACGACGGATCTCCTCTTCACCGGTCAGAGGAGGAGCTGGGCGTGAGGATCGCAAGGACGGCGTCGAATCATGGTGAGATGTCACCGGGGAGAGGGATCGGGCTCGCCGAGATCTGGGAGGATCTCTATCATAACCGCCTCGTGGGACTGGTTTGTCCCCTTTGGGCCGGTGTGGGGGGTCCGCGGGTTCATGCGGACCGGAGGAGGAAGCTGCCGCGAAGAAGAAATCACCGCCTCCTTTTGAAAGTGCGAAGCAGGAGGGGTGCAAGGCGCTCTTGAACCAGGGGTCAGGGCCTGGACTTGTTGGACCAGTGTAGCAAACTGGTCCTGGGTCACCGGGATGGTAGGCGGTGACGGGGTTTCGACCGGTGGAGGTTGCGGCGCTACCGCCCGTCGGATCAGGCCTCTGGGAAGCGACCTGATCTTGGGCTTCAGAGGTTGCTCTTCTCCGGTTGGCCATTAAAGAGGTTCTACTCTGGATTAAGATCCTTATCTCCTTTTTCAAGTTTTAATGGGACTTGAGGCCCTTCCTCTAGCGCCAATCTGTTGCCGCCGGGATCCGTCCTCCGACTCGGGCGCGGTCGATCTCCAGGGGACGGACCTGCACACAAGTCCTCGCGCGAGAGGCGTTGGGGGTGGCCCTCCGTGGAAGACCCTCCGACGCTCAAGTTAGTGGGAGGAAATCGGCGATCAATCAGAAAGTGGAGAGGTGGATCTCTCTGGGAGGTCTCTCTAGGGGCGGCCAATCGGGAGCTCTAGAGGGCGAGAGCACCGACGAGCTGCTGGTGAGAGCGGGAGAGTGAGAGTGAGGGTGTGAGCGCGCATACCTGAGGGAATCTGGGAGTGTCCTATTTATAGACTGTCACCTGGATCTTGAGCGCCTTCTGGAAGGTTCAGAGATTGTTAAGATACGGGGGTGGATCGAATCGGGCCGTTGTGGGGCCGTTGGGATCCATATCTTGTCTGTTAGGGGATCGACGGCCAGGAGAGCTCCTTGATGGCTTGAGATCTGGTAGGTGTGTAGGCCTCGGGTAGCTGTGATAGGTTCTAGACCACTTCTCGATGATTCCTTGCCTAGGATGTTGTTATGGTAGGCCTGAGCTCTCTCGTGTCAGGTTCCGCGGAGGTAGTATCGGATCGTGGATCGCTTGGTGAAGCCGGGCCATGGAGGCTCGGGGGGAAATGAGCGTAGGAAGCTCGAGAGGGACGAGCTATGGGAGCTCGAGGGAGCCGAGCTATGGAGCTCGGAAAGCCGAGCTATGGAGGCTCGGAGGAGGTCGAGCTATGGAAGTTCGGGGAGGTCGAGCTATGGAAGCTTAGGGGAGGCCGAGCTATGGAAGCTCGGGGGAGGCCGAGCTATGGAAGCCCGGGGAGGCCGAGCTTGGAAGCCTTGGGAGGACGAAGGGAGGAGGTCGGTCTTAGCCTCCTTGCATGGATATTGATGCAATGATGATTTTACCCCCCAACAGTTATCATCTCTCTCTAGCGAGCGTACGAATGCTCGGCAACGGACGCAGCTGTACCACACCTGCAGATGACCTCGACTTTGATTTCCACCACTTTCGTCGGAGTCGAGACGGCCGCTGCTTCCGTCGGAGTCGAGACGGCCGCTGCTGTCACGGGGATCGTGGTGGTCGGATACACCAGATCAGGGAAAGAATCCGGGGGCAGCGGTAGCGGCGGTGCTCCGACGACGTTCTCGGTCGGCGCTGGGGCTGGAGGGTCAGAAGGGGTCAGGGCCGCAGCGAGCGGGGCGAGTGGCGCCGGAGTCGTGATGGCCAAGGCGGCGGTGGAGGGAGACGGGGAGGAGATGGAGCGTGCGAACTTGGCGGGCGCGGGGATCGGGCGGCGGCGGAGAAGCTGGCGGGGGATGAATGCCAGCGCTCCAAGGCTGGCAGCCACCGCTTGTGACCGCAGTAGGGGCACGGATCGCCGTATCCAACCATCTCTCTACCTTTCTCTTTCTCTCTTAATCAAGAATTTGGGAGCTCCTCGGCTTTCTTTGGACGGGGACGGGAGCAACGAAGAGCAATTGAAATCGTCTGTCAAAGGATTTAAAAAGAAGGAAAGAAGCCGGGGTGATGGCCGTTGGGTGGAATGGAGCGAAGCGGCTTCACGGAGACGTTAGAAGCCGTGACGTTAACTGTACGGATAGGTATCCCGAAGTGGCTTAATTCGACGTAGTGGAGGAGATCGTAAGATCGGGACCGTCTGTCGATTGGTATCTCAGCGGGGTAACGGTCTTCTCGACGGCCCTGATTAAGTTTAAGCATCATAGCACTTGTAACGGATTATATATATATATATATATATATCTTTGTGTGTATATGCATATCCGTGTGTATGATAGCGTAGAAAAAAAAAAAAAGATAAAGTTAGTTATATTCAAAGGTAGTTAAACTTAAATTCAATCATTTTCTCTATCTTTGTATTGACACACTTGACGAATTAAAAAAAAAGCTTTAAATTCATGTGAATCCAAAGCTTAAAAAGAAGATCAAATTATAAATTTGACTATATTCAAATATCGCTAAGTTTAGTTTATATATATATATGTAAAATGATTATATGGTAGAACTATCACTATTACCATTTCACAATCTTAATATATAATTTCTTATGCGATGAAAAATAAAATAGTTTAATATAGTAATATTATAGGTTTATAAGGCGAGGAGAGGAGGGCAGAGTTTGCGAGGAGTACAGAGGTTGGGTTGTCATGACGAGTGTGGGATGAGGGATGGGTTCCGGTAGGGATGAGGGAGACGGGAGCCGCTCGGACGAGGGCCGCTCGGATGGGTTGGGGACGCGGAAAGGACCTAGGGAAAAATAAAGAAGGAGAGGGAGAGGCTGGAAGGAGAAGGTTCCGGTAGGGAGGAGGGAGACAAGAGGAGGTAGGGAGGAGGGAGACGGGAGGAGGAGATCGAATTAAGACAACGGTCGCTCGGAGAATAACTCTAGGGCAAAATAATTTTTTTTTTTTTAATTAACAAATCTGCCCTTAGGGGATAGTTGGAGGGATAACCTGCTTTTCTCTCGGGTTTCTCGAAGAATAGCTTATTCCCCTATTATTCCAAATTTCTGTTTGGATGAAAATCTGCTATTCCATATTACTCCAGTGCAATTAATGCAATGTTATTCCAAATGTTTTTGGATGATATGGGAATAAGCCTCTATTCCACTTGGAATATCTGATGAATTTTTGGTAATCCCAAACTTACCCCTTGTCCAATGAGAAGAAAAAATTTTCATTTAAATTAATATTAATCAACCTTTTTCCTTTAAATAATATAATAATCGTTAGACGTGAAAATAATTTATAAAAATATTAAAAATTAAGTGTTAACTTAAAAAATTATTATTAAATTTGAGTTAATAAATTAATAAAGTTTAACTTTATTTAAAATAAATTTTTAATTATATTGCATTATACTTATAATTAAAATATGAAATTAAATTATTTATTTCTCTAAATAATTATAATAGCATTTGAATTATTTTTTTATCTATGAATGTACGTGGCACCTTCCAAAAGCATAGGGGGCTTCGACCTTAACGTACAATCCAACAAATCCAAAAGTTTATAACGAAATAAATGGGAACGTCGCTTAAAATTTTAGAATCTCAAACTATTATATATTCCAATCAAAGGAATTCTAGTTTTTTTGATTAAAAATAGGTTTAAGCCGGGCAACATGGCATCGACAGCTTGTAGGCAAATGTATCGAACATCATAACAACTCCATTATTAACATCATCTAGCGTGTTACATTAATGAGCAGATTTTGAAAGAAGATGATCTATACACCAAGCGAGCTCGATTATGGGACCAACAATCATCTAATTACAAGATTCTCAAAGTCATCTTACAATTGAAACTGAAGATATCAGACCCAAGGTTTATTAAACATCCTCAATAGGAACAGGAGTTCATATTACACAAATCTGCATATAAATGACGTCAGTTTATTGCTCTTTAAGTGAAGAAAAACAATAGCACTCTAATTATGCAAATGCATGTTTTCAGACTCAATCTCTATCACCAATGTTCCAAACGGAAGTAGATACAAAAGATACGACACCACTACGAATAGCGTCCAGAAAGCACTTCTATTTGTTCGATTAATCATTTCTCCCAGCACTTCTATTTGTTCGATTAATCATTTCTCCCGGCGCCCATCAATTCGACAGATCAGTTGGTCCCATCAATGCGTCAACAATCACTTTTTAAGAATTCCAAAGGCCTTCTCAACACAATTTCTGAGTTGAGCAGTCGATGGTTGTATAAGTCTCAACAATTGTTATATCGGCGAGCCCTAGGATTATTGAAGGTACTAAGATAGTACCTATTACCCCGATATGGGGCAAAAAACTTATATGTTTTGCTATATCTAACTTGATTCATGCCCCTGTGAACCATTTCCCTTGTCCTTCACTCTTTTTCTTGATTTATATTATATATATTATTATTATATTATTACAAAATCAAGATGTGGCTGCAATTAACGTAGTTATTATATAGTTATGTCTTTATTGAATTAAGCTGTTTAAGGCATTGATGGTATTGAATTGTTTATATATTTTAATTAGTAAATTACTTG
Source organism: Calamus simplicifolius (assembly GCA_900491605.1). Taxonomy (NCBI): domain Eukaryota; kingdom Viridiplantae; phylum Streptophyta; class Magnoliopsida; order Arecales; family Arecaceae; genus Calamus; species Calamus simplicifolius. Next base: position 49,054 of record UESW01000075.1, read on the forward strand.
GTACTAACATATAAACTTATTTGATTAAAAAATTCTTAGCTTATAAACGAAAGAAAGGTGCCGCAAAACGCGCCTGAGGGCATTCAATTCATCAACCGTTCTTTTAAAAACTATTAGTGAAAATATATACCAAAATTTCACATTCAAGAATCTAGTAGGGTGCACAAGATTCACCGTAGCAACTAATGGTTTCTCTTTAAGAATTGAATCTTGCTATGACTCTTATAAAATAATCAATCAGCCCAAGTCTAACATGTCTACAATTGCATAGCATTCACCTTAAAACACAAAAGACCGGTAAAGTTATCATCTCTCTCTAGCGAGCGTTACGAATGCTCGGCAACGGACGCAGCTGTACCACACCTGCAGATGACCTCGACTTTGATTTCCACCACTTCCGTCGGAGTCGAGACGGCCGCTGCTTCCGTCGGAGTCGAGACGGCCGCTGCTGGCGCGGGGATCGCGGTGGTCGGATACGCCAGATCAGGGAAAGAATCCCGGGGCAGCGGCAGCGGCGGTGCTCCGACGACGTTCTCGGTCGGCGCTGGGGCTGGAGGGTCGGAAGGGGTCAGGGCCGCAGCGAGCGGGGCGAGTGGCGCCGGAGTCGCGATGGCCAAGGTGACGGAGGAGGGAGACGGGGAGGAGATGGAGCGTGCGAACTTGGCGGGCCGCGGGGATCGGGCGGCGGCGGAGAAGCTGGCGGGGGATGAATGCCAGCGCTCCAAGGCTGGCAGCCGCCGCTTGTGACCGCAGCAGGGGCACGGATCGCCGTATCCAACCATCTCTCTACCTTTCTCTTCTCTCTCAATCAAGAATTTGGGAGCTCCTCGGCTTTCTTTGGACGGGGACGGGAGCAACGAAGAGCAATTGAAATCGGCTGTCGAAGGATTTAAAAAGAAGGAAAGAAGCCGGGGTGATGGCCGTTGGGTGGAATGGAGCGAAGCGGTTCACAGAGACGTTAGAAGCCGTGTGACGGTAACTGTACGGATAGGTATCCGGAAGTGGCTTAATTCGACGTAGTGGAGGAGATCGTAAGATCGGGACCGTCTGTCGGTTGGTATCTCAGCGGGGTCATCGTGACACGGTCTTCTAGACGGCCCTGATTAAGTTTAAGCATCACAGCACTTGTAACGGATTCTAGATATATATATATATATATATATATATATATATATATATATATATATATATATATATATATATATATATATATATATATATATATATATATCTTTGTGTGTATATAAATATCTTGTGTGTATATAAATATCTGTGTGTATGATAGCGTAGAAAAAAAAAGATAAACTTTATATTCAAATGTAGTTAAACTTAAATTCAATCATTTTCTATATCTTTGTATTGACACACTTGATGAATTAAAAAAAAAAAAGCTTTAAAATTCATGTGAATCCAAAGCTTAAAAAGAAGATCAAATTATAAATTTGACTATATTCAAATATCGCTAAGTTTAGTTATTGTTGCTGTCAAATCACTTGTGATGAACGTCGGGTAGGATAAGATTATTGTGAGCGTAGAGAGATCGCCGTCTTCCTTCTAGACCCTGCAAAAAGTCCCGGACCGATGGTTCTGGTGGGACCCTCCGACGCCCAAGTCAGTGAGTCGCAGAACAGGGATATTATTTCAGAGTGGAATTTGAAAGAGGGAGCAAGAGAGAGTCCCCCTCGCATGGAGCTCGGGTTCTTTTTTATACCTGTCTGGGATCCCGCTTACTTCGTTCTGTTGAACTGTCGAATCTTCCCTGTTGGGATGTTTCATCGATCGAACGACAAGTCGTTAGGCTGTTGCTGGATAAGGGCCGCTTATAGCGGTAACTGCCGGTCGAGCTAACACTTGCCCGTGATTTCGGCGAGCGAGGTGCTCGGCAATAGACCTTAGATCACGGGATCCGTTATATGAGACTGGTCATCGTGTGTGGAAAATACTGAAGGCCGACGCTGAGGGCCGACCCTGAGGCCGGCGCTGGGGGCCGACGCTGGGAGCCGACGCTGGAGGCCGGCGCTGGGGGCCGACGCTGGAAGCCGGCGCTGGAGGCCGGTGTCAGAGGCCGGAGCCAAAGTCAGCGCTGGGGGCCAGCGCTGGGGGCCGACGCTGGAGGCCGGCGCTGGAGGCCGTCACTGGATGCCAGCGCCGGGGCCCGGAGCCAAAGTCAGCGCTGGAGGCCAGCGCTGGGGGCCGACGCTGGAGGCCGACACTAGAGGTCGGTGCTGGAGGCCTTGGGTTTTGTTGTCACATCATTGTTTTCGAAAACCGTGCAAAAGATAATATTACCCAAGGGAAACGGCCAGCCGTATCAGATGCCCCCCGTCCCTGAGAATGGTGAGCGTTCAATCACCTGCGAAAGGGGTGTTAATATCCTCTGGGCGGCCGATTTTCGCGCCATCATTTCGCCTTTGTTGGGATTGGAGAGGATTTCCCTCGGGCAATGCCACAAAAGGCGAGCGTCATCATTGTGATAAAGCTAACGCCCCCCTTTTTATTGGTGGAGTTTTTCGGGTTTTTTCGCGCTAGCAGGCCATCGAAACGCCTTCCAATTGAAAGTGGACGCGTAACCAGATCGGACGATCGTAGGGTGATTTGAAATGGCGTTATAAGGAAAAATCGTCCTCATCCTCATCCTCCCTTTCCTTGCGCTACTGCTCCCTTTCGAATCTGCCAGCGTCCATGCGTCTCCCGTGTTCGTTCTCTTCCCGTGCCCCTTCGATTCTAGCAAGTTTTCCAGGTTAGTCCTCATGGCCTCATCGCCTTCTTGTTCCATTTCTGAGTCTTGGGAGGGTTCCCACATCCCTTCTCAAACTTCCGATTCCTTGCCGAGTCAATGGTCTACCCCTTCCCCTAATCGCTCTTCACCGGAACAGCGACCGGTCGGTCGCCCCTTAACCGGGAGTCGTCTGACTGGCGGGCGGATTTCCGCCCGGGGCCATCCGACGGCTGCTGGTCCTTCTAGGATTGTCAAGGAGTCCCCTGAATGGACTGCTTCCGCTATGTCTGCTCAGGACGTAGTAAATCTGAAAGCCAAATATAGTTTCCCGTCAGACCTTCGTTTGTTTTTCCCTGCTCCTAATGACAGGGTAACTTCCTCCCGTTCCGGAAGGGTTGCCTTGTACGGGGCCTTCTTTAAGGCCGGGCTCCGGTTACCTATCCATCCTTTCATCCTCAATCTCCTTGACCGCTACTCTCTAACACCTTCTCAATTAGTTCCCAACTCATTCCGAACCATTGTCGGTTTTTCTGGTTCTCTGCCATCTGCAAGGCATAGAGGCCAGCATTTCTTTATTCCGCAGCTTTTACACCCTTCGCAAGCAATCGGATTGGTGGTCCTTCACCCCTAGGTCCAATAGGATCCTCAAGTTGTGCCTTTCGACTTCCGTCAAAGGGTGGAAGGACAAATTCTTTTTGCTGATATTGGCGGGGTGCGCGGAAGCTGGGGGAAACCCAACATTGATGCTAATAGGGATCCCTTCATCCTTCCACGAGATCAGATGGCATTTGGGCAGCTTCTGACTGCCGACATCCCTCGGTGTAATATGCTTTTAGCCGAGGAAAACCTTCGTCTCGCCGGTTTGATTCCCTCGAGTGGTGAGTACTTGATACTCGCCTTCTTTCCCCTTTTTCCCTTTGCTCTTCTTTTCCTTCCCCCCCCCCCCCCCCCCTTTTTTTTTTTAACTATCCTTCGCCTGTATAGGGATGGCGCCGACGCTTCATGAGCTTAGGCAGGCGGCCACTAGGAAGAGGAAGATTACAGGGGATGTGCCCCCTGCCGAAAGAAGGGCTATTGCTAAAGTCCCAAGGAGGGCCGACACGGGGAGGGTTGATGCTGAGAGGGCCGACGCTGGAAGGGCCGACACTGGTGGGGCTTAAAGTCGTGAAGCCCCTGCGTGTAAAGGTTTTGAAGAAGGGCGGCCCTAGAAAGGGCCGACGCTGGGGAGGTCGAGGCCAAGGGGGCCAAAACTGTGGAATCCTCGCACAGGTGAGGCGGCCAAAGCCCAAGCCGACGAACCTGTCGTGCAGACGCGGTAAGGGCCGAGACCGGCAAGGAGGTGGAACGGAGCCAACCGGAGGGAAGATCTTCAGCTTCAGCTCCTTCCATTATCCTGCTCGACCTTTCTCCTGAGAGGGAGGCAAGGGCGCCGTCGCCCTTGCCCACAAGCCGTAGAGACGGATCAAGTTCCTGCAGCAATAGTGATGGTTCCAGCAGCTACCCTGCCCCCCATGGGGGCAACAGCTGAAGCGCCTCCACCAGTCAAGGGTCGGAGGCGGCAGGATCAGAGGCGGGATCTGCCTCTATGAGCCCCACTCCAAGGGGAGAGAGGGGCATCGATCCTTCCTTCCAATCGCTCTTGGCGAACCACAGCGCTGGGCGGAATGGACCTTGGAGGAAGCAATTTGGTCGAGGTGCAAGAGTTTCTCCGGAATCAGGGGAGAGCCACCTTCTTCCGCGAAGCATCGGTGGCGCATCTCTGGGTGAGCTTTTGCTCAATTATCATTTCTCTTCCCTTTTTTTTTTTCTCACATCGACATTCCCTTCAGGCATTGAATCTCTAGTCGCCCTAAAGAACCTCTGGACCCTGAGTGACACCGCTATTAACCAAGCAAGGGAGGAGATGTTGTCCCTCCAAGTCAAGGAGAAAAAGGCAAAGATGGCTCTGGAGGATACTCGGGCCACCCTAAAGGGTGAAATCGATGTCATCTGGCTAAGAGCCGAGAAGGCTGAGTATGCGCTGGAGGTTGCCCAGCGCCGCGCAGCCAATGAGCTGGATAATGCTCAGGTGGCCAAGGAAAAACAGAAGGTAGCCGAGGAGGCAGAGAACGGCCGAAGAGAAGCTGAAGGTGGCAGAATTGGAGGTGTGCGTTTTGAAGACCCAATTAAGTTCCGCCTCCATTGAGATTGATGCAGCCAAAGAGGCAGCCCGCCAGTCTGACACCAAGATTGCAGATTTGGAGGCGGCGGTGACCGAGGCCCAGAGGGGGGCCGTCGAGTCCGAGAAAAAGCTCTTGAGGCGGAGAAAAGAGTTGCCGAGGCCGTAGAGGATTTTAGAAAGTCCAAAGCCTTCGATAAGGAGATGGCCGAGTCTTCGGCGTTTTCTTACAATGCCGGCTTCAAGACTGCAAGGATAAAATCCAGGAACTCTACGACCTAGAGGACATTGAAGAACTGAAGCCTGATGACGTTCCTGAGGATGATGACCCGGCCCTGGATGACCCTTAATAGCTTTAGTTTTTCTTTCTTTTTGTATCGCTCTAAGTTCGACTTAGTTCGGCAATTTTGTAACCTTTTAGCCATCAATGAATGTTTTAATCCCTATTTCGCGCCTTTGGTTATAATCAGCTTTAGTTGTGTAAGCTGTCGTGAATCACCAACCAATAGGGCTATGTCAAGTAGGTTACACGAAATGGGACCATGAGCCACGACATTGTCCCAAGTGCTAACACAAGGCCAACTTTCGGTGGCGACGAGTTGGACGCCGGTCTTTGGTGCCAACGCAGAGTTGGTCTTTTGCCGACGTTGGGCGCCGGTCTTTGACTACCGGAGCGGATCCGGTTTTTGGTGCCAACGCGGAGTTGGTCTTTATCGCCGACGCTGGCGCCGGTCTTTAGCCGGGCGGATCCGGTCTTTGGTGCCAACGCGGAGTTGGTCTTTATCGCCGACGCTGGGCGCCGGTCTTTGTGCCGGAGCGGATCCGATCTTTGGTGCCAACGCGGAGTTGGTCTTTGCCGACGCTGGGCGCCGGTCTTTACCGGAGCGGATCCGGTTTTTGGTGCCAACGGAGTTGGTCTTTAACGCTGGGCGCGGTCTTTGGTCGGAGCGCCGGTCTTTGGTGCCAACGGAGTTGGTCTTTAGTTGCCGACGCTGGATCCGGTCTTTGTGCCGGAGCGGATCCGGTCTTTGGTGCCAACGCGGAGTTGGTCTTTGTTGCCGACGCTGGGGCCGGTCTTTGGTGCCGGAGCGGATCCGGTCTTTGGTGCCAACACGGAGTTGGTCTTTATTGCCGATCCGGTCTTTGTGCGGAGCGGATCCGGTCTTGGTGCCGGAGTTGGTCTGCCGACGCTGGGCCGGTCTTTGGCCGGAGCGGATCCGGTCTTTGGTGCCAACGCGGAGTTGGTCTTTAGTCGCCGACGCTGGGCGCCGGTCTTTGGCCGGAGCGGATCCGGTCTTTGGGAGTTGGTCTTTGCCGAAGCCGGAGCGGATCCGGTCTTTGCTGCTGCCGACGCTGGGCCGGTCTTTGGCCGGAGCCGCTTTGGACCCGGAGCGGATCCGGTCTTTGGTCGGACGCTGGGCGCCGGTCTTTGGCCGGAGCGGATCCGGAACGCGGAGTTGGTCTTTTTGCGCTGGGCCGGTCTTTGGTGCCGAGCGGATCCGGTCTTTGAACGCGGTCCGACGCTGGGCGCCGGTCTTTGGTGCCGGCGGATTTTGGTAATTCAAACATACTCATTAAAAATAAGACATGTTGATTATTCATGTATCAAAAATTCAAATTATGATAGAGTTCTATTGATAGTACCGGCGTAAGTTGTCGGCATTCCAAGTGCGAGGGAGCGGTTTCCCGTCTAGCTCTTCGACTTTGTACGCCCCATGGTGGAGTACCTCCTTGACACGGTATGGTCCTTCCCATTTTGGTGCCAGCTTGCCCCCCTCCGTCGGCTTTGATACTTCAGCTCTTCGTAGGACGAGGTCTCCCGGCGGAACGTCTTGGGTCGCACCGAGAGTTGTAGTGCTTGGCCACTCGCTGACGGAATGCTGCCATGCGAAGCTGCGCTTGATCTCGCAATTCTTCCACCAAATCCAGATCAGCCCTCAGCTGGTTGAGTTGCTTTCTTCGTGGTATAATTCCGTCCGGGGACTAGGAGCTCCTATTTCCACGGGGATGACCGCCTCGGTCCCAAAGACCAAGCTGAAAGGGGTTTCCCCTGTAGGTGCTCGCGGCGTCGTGTGGTAGGCCCACAGCACACTGGAAAGTTCTTCCACCCAGCGCCCTTTGCAGCTATCTAGCCGAGCCCTGAGTCCTTGGAGGATGATGCGATTGGTTACCTCGGCTGCGCCGTTGGTTGGGGATGCCCTACTGAGGTGAATCGATGATGGATGCCCAGGCCATCGCAGAAATTCCCGGAAGGCCGTATTATCAAACTGTCGGCCATTGTCTGTAACGAGGGTGTGCGGTAGCCCGAACCGGCACACCACGGATTTCCAGAAGAAAGCCCTTACTTTGGCTTCCGTGATCTTGGCAAGAGCTTCCGCCTCGATCCACTTAGTAAAATGGTCGACGGCCACCACTAGGAACTTACGTTGTCCGGAGGCAGGAGGGAAGGTCCCAGGATGTCCATGCCCCATTGTGCGAAGGGCCATGGTGCAGCTAGAGGGGTCAGCTGAGACGCCGGTTGATGTTGGATGTTGGCATGACGCTGGCAGCTGTCACACCTTTAACGAGTTCGGATGCATCCTCCTTCATTGTCAGCCAATAATACCCTTGACGTAGAGCTTTATATGCAAGAGCCCTGCCCCCCAGATGGCTTCCGCATATCCCTTCGTGTATCTCCCGCAAATATAATTGGCGTCGGTGGGACCGACACACCTGAGGATAGGGTATGAGAATGACCTTCGGTAGAGCTTTCCCTCCATAATGAAAAACTTTGGGGCCCGTCTTTTAAGTTTCCTAGCTTCGGCAGGGTCTTCTGGGAGGGTACCTCAGTAAAGTACCGGACATAGGCATCCATCCAGGAGGGCTCCTGCTCCACTGGTAAAGTTTCTCTTGGTACATCAATACTCGGGGCTTCTAGGTGCTCCACATAAGCTTTCCCAACATCCCATCAGCTGAGGCGGCAAGACGGGATAAGGCGTCGGCTCTAGCATTCTCTGTCGAGGAATGTAGCTGACGCTGAAGTGAGTGAAAGGGGAAACCAGCGAGTGCACCATTCTAAGTAGCGGGCCATGATGGGATCCCTTGCCTCGTATTCCTTTGTAATCTGGCCAGCAACCAGTTGGGAGTCGGTGAATGCCCTAAGGCGTTTCACCCCAAGTTCTCGAGCCAATCTCACGCCGGATAGCAAAGCTTCATATTCCGCCTGATTATTAGTGGCTGGAAAGAGGAAGCGAAGTGCACACTCGGTCACAACCCCATCCGAGTTGGCCAAGATGAGGCCTGCTCCGCTCCCTTGAGAGTTCGATGCCCCATCCACATGAAGGACCCACTCATCATCACTGGTTCCGAGGGCTGAGTGTCCGTAGGAGGTTCTTTAGGTGCTCCATTCCCCAAGTACATTCGACCAAAAATCTGCCAAGACTTGAGACTTCATGGCCGAACGGGGCGGAAAGATAGATCGAACTCCCCCAGCTTGAGGGCCCACTTGCCAGCCGGCCGGAAGTATCTGGGCGAGCTAGAACTGTCTTCAGAGGCTGGTCTGTGATCACCGCGATCGGGTGGGCTTGGAAGTACGGCCGCAGACGCTGGGCAGACACGATCAATGCAAAGATGATCTTTTCCATGTTTGAATATCGGGTCTCTGCATCATGAAGCACCTTACTCGTATAGTATACTGGCCTTTGTGTGCCATCAGTGTCCACACGGACTAGCACGGAGCTAACAGCTTCAGGAGAGGCCGCAAGGTATAGAAGGAGTTCTTCTCCACCCGTCGGCTTGGCTAGCAGTGGCGGGGTAGATAAGAATTCCTTTAACCCTTCGAACGCCTCCTGGCATTCTTTCGTCCATTCGAACTCGTTGACTCTGCGAAGCGCCTTGAAGAAAGGTAACACCTTTCAGCGGACTTGGATAGGAAGCGGCTTAGGGCGGCTACTCTTCCTGTCAGGCGCTGTATTCCTTCTTATTGGCAGGAGGCCTCATGTCCAAGATGGCTTGGACTTTGTCCGGGTTTGCTTCATCCCCCTCCGGGTTACCATGAAACCCAAGAACTTTCCCAGCTGTCACCCCAAATGCACACTTGCGAGGGTTCAGCTTCATCTGGTACCGACGAAGGTTGTCAAAAGTTTCTTTAGGTCCGCGATGTGGTCAATGGCATGAACGCTTTTTGTCAACATGTCATCCACGTACACTTCCATGTTACGTCCTATCTGGCCTTCAAAGACCTTGTTCATCAGCCTCTGGTAAGTGGCTCCCGCATTCTTTAACCCAAAAGGCATTACCTTGTAGCAATATAGCCCCTTTTCAGTTATGAAGGAGGTAGCTTCTTCATCCGCCGGATTCATCCGGATCTGGTTGTATCCAGAGAAAGCATCCATGAAGCTAAGGACCTCATGGCCGGATGTAGCGTCCACCAGTTGATCGATTCGAGGCAGGGGAAAGCTGTCCTTAGGGCATGCCTTGTTGAGGTCGGTGAAATACGCACATTCTCCAGCTTCCGTTGGTCTTGCGGACTAGCACCACATTAGCCAACCATTCAGGGTAGTGGACCTCCCGAATATGGCCCGCAGCCATTAACTTGCGGATCTCCTCGTCGATAGTTTCTGTCTGTCTGGGGCAAAGTTTCTTTTTTCTGTCGGACCGGCCGACATTCTGGCTTGAGGTTGAGTCGATGGGTGATTACTTCTTCAGGGACGCCCGGCATGTCTGAGGACGACCATGCGAAGACGTCAGCGTTGGCACGCAGAAAGTAAGAAGTTGATGGCGTGCTTCCTCTGGGAGCAATGCCCCCACCTGAACAGTCCTTGCCGGGTCATCACCCAAGGGGAGGGTTAGAAGGTGCTCTGCCGGCTCTCCCCTTCTTCCCAACTCCCTAGGATCGAGTGACTCAGAGGCTGTCGCCGACGCCGCGTTCAGCGGGCTGGGAGACAAATGGTAGCAAGGCGGAAGTGGGCTTTGCTCCCCTTTCATTTCTCGACCCCTTCGTTGGTGGGGAACCTTACCAATACCTCTTGGTGGAGATTACGGCATCCAGCAGATTCAACCCTGGTCTTCCCAAGATGGCGTTATAAGCCAGCGGGACCCGGACCACCAAGAAGTTTATAACCACGGTGCTCTGACATGGAGGGGTTCCAGCCGTGACCGGAAGGGAAATTTCGCCCTCGACGTTCTCCGAGTCTCCAGTGAAGCCCATTAGCGGTGCAGCAACGGGCCGGAGCAAAGATCTTGACAAGTTCATCTGAACAAAAGCCTCATAGCTCAAGACATCCACCGAGCTCCCACTATCAATTAAAATTCTTTTTACAGGATGTTTGGCTATAGTCATGGACACCACGACGCTGTCGTCATGTTTATTAACTACCCCATCTAGATCCTTTCCGAAGAAAGGAATTACAGAGTCTATTCCCTCTCGCTACCTCTTCGAACCACCATCCGCTCCCCAGGAAATCATAGCTATAGTCTTTTCAGTTGGAGCATTATCTACGCCAGCCGGGCGACTCGGAGGCACCAGGGGGCCCAACGCGGGAAGATTTCCCCTTCGAACAAATTTGTCCAGGTGGCCTTGCTGAACCAGCTCCTCAATGGCCTTTTTTAGATGGCGGCAGTCCTCGGTGTCGTGACCGTAGTCTCGGTGGTACCGGCAGTAAAACTCCTTGTTGCGGGGGGCCCCAGACTTCAAGGGAGCCGGACGCTTGAAATAAAGTTCCTCCTCGATCTCCAGCAGGATGTGAGAGATGGGAGCCATGAGGGGGGTGAATTGCTCTTTAGGAACCAGCGCCTGTGGTCGGCGATCTGAGCGGCGTGGAGGCTCGGGCTTTCGAGGTCGTGCACTGGTGTGATCAGTAGGCGGTGGTTTATTACTGGTGTTCTTGTCAACTTCCCTCTGGAAGAATCCGCCTCGTCGGCGCGGATGTACTTCTGTGCTCGGCTCAGAAGCTCAGCATAGGAACGCGGAGGCTTCTTATCCAGGGAATAAGCGAACCTGGATGGGCAAAGTCCTCGTTTCAGGGCCAAGGTGGCTACGGAGTCTTCCAGGTTGTACACCTCCAACGCTGCTTCCTTAAATCGAGCGACGAAATCCTTTAAGGTTTCACCACTCCTCTGCTAGACAGCAAAGAGGCTATCTGCCACTCATGGGATCTTTCGACAGGCATCAAAATGAGCCAGGAAAGATCGCTCGAGTTGCCGAAACGAGTGGATGCTGCGTGGGGGCAGACGGGAGTACCACGCGCGTGCCGCCTTGCGGAGCGTGGCCAGAAAGACGACGCATAAAAGGGAGTCCTTGGACCTGCATGAGGACCTTGTAGCTTTCCAGATGGTCTAAGGGGTCCGTCGTTCCATCATATGGATCCAGTTGGGGGAGACGGAACCGGGGTGGGACTGGTTCCTTCATGATATGGCGGGAAAGCGGGGGGCGACGCTCATACTCCGTCGCGTAAGGGTCGGCGATCCGGCGGCTGAGCTCGTCCAACCGTCGATGATACTCGTCGAGCCTTTGCTCGGCCCGACGGGTGGTTTTCCGGGGAGTGCCATCTCGGGATGAATCGGAAGAAGGAGCTGAAGAAGATCGCCGGCGCAAAGAACGCGCCCGCCTGGACTCTCTTTCCTCCAGCCGGTGGTGGAAACGACCGGAGTGGCGAGAGGGAGACCGCCGCCGCTTCGAGGTCCCTCGGTGATGAGGTTCGGGGGGTGAGCGATGGGAGACCTCAGGCGGGGTCCCTCCTTGGTGAGACTGGACTGTTCCCCGCACCCCTTCGTCCAGCGTAGGGGGTTGAGTTACAGCAGCCAAATAATGCTCTTGCAGCCCCTGGACCATCGTCGTCAGATCCTGGACCTGGTGAGCTAGAACTTCAAGCCGGTCAGGTTGGCTTGTCAGTGCAGGGGCGGAGCATGGAGATTGGCCTCCGAATGCTCAGCTCGTGGAATGCGCCCGGCTGCCTGACTGGAGGAAGCCTCTTGTGCTCGCGTAGTCACCATCGTTTCCTTTGCAAAATTGGAGGGTTCCAGGGAGAACTTTTGACCCCGCCCCTTCTTGGCGCGCCAATCTGTTGCTGCCAAATCACTTGCGATGAACGTCGGGTAGGGTAAGATTGTTGTGAGCGTAGAGAGATCGCCGTCTTCCTTCTAGACCCTGCAAAAAGTTCCAGACCGGTGGTTTCGGTGGGGACCCTCCGATGCCCAAGTCAGTGAGTCGCAGAACAGGGATATTTTTTAGAGTAGAATTTGAAAGAGGGAGCAAGAGAGAGTCCCCCTCGCATGGAGCTCGGGTTCTCTTTTTATACCTGTCTGGGATCCTGCTTACTTCGTTCTGTTGAAACTGTTGAATCTTCCCTGTTGGATGTTTCATCGATCGAAAGATAAGTCGTTAGGCTGTTGCTGGATAAGGGCCGCTTATAGCGGTAACTGCCGGTTGAGCTAACACTTGCCCATGATTTCGGCGAGCGAGGTGCTCGGCAATACACCTTAGATCACGGGATCCGTTGTATGAGACTGGTCATCGTGTGTGGAAAATACTGAAGGCCGACGCTGAGGGCCGACGCTGGGGGCCGACGCTGGGAGCCGACGCTGGAGGCCGGCGCTGGGGGCCGACGCTGGAAGCCGGTGCTGGAGGCCAGTGTCGGAGGCCGGAGCCAAAGTCAGCGCTGGGGCCAGCGCTGGGGGCCGACGCTGGAGGCCGGTGCTGGAGGCCATCACTGGATGCCAGCGCCGGGGGCCGAAGCCAAAGTCAGCGCTGGAGGCCAACGCTGGGGGCCGACGCTGGAGGCCGACACTAGAGGTCGGTGCTGGAGGCCTTGGGTTTTGTTGTCACATCATTATTTTCGAAAACCGTGCAAAAGATAATATTACCCAAGGGAATGGCCAGCCGTATCAGTTATATATATATATATATATATATATATATATATATATATATATATATATATATATATATATATATATAATGATTATATAGTAACTATCACAATTATTACCATTTCACAATCTTAATATATAATTTCTTATGTGATGAAAAATAAAATAGTTTAATATAATCATATTATAGGTTTATAAGGCGAGGAAGAGGAGGGGTAGAGTTTGCGAGGAGTACAGAGGTTTGGTTGTCAGGACGAGTGTGGGATGAGGGAGCTGGGTTCCGTTAGGGATGAGGGAGACAGAGCCGCTCGGACGAGGGCCGCTCGGATGGGTTGGGGATGCGGAAAGGACCTAGGGCAAAATAAAGGAGAGGGAGAGGCTGGAAGGAGAAGGTTCCGGTAGGGAGGAGGGAGACGGGAGCAGGTAGGGAGGAGGGAGACGGGAGGAGGATATTGAATTAAGACAACGGTCGCTCGGAAGAATAACTCTAGGGCAAAATAACTTTTTTTTAATTAACAAATCTACCCTTAGGGGATAGCTGGAGGGATAACCTGCTTTTTCCGGGTTTCTCGAAGAATAGCTTATTCCCCTATTATTCCAAATTTCTGTTTGGATGAAAATCTGCTATTCCATATTATTCCAGTGCAATTAATGCAATGTTATTTCAAATGTTGTTTGGATGACATGGGAATAAGCCTCTATTCCACTTGGAATATCTGATGAATTTTTTGGTAATCCCAAACTTACCCCTTGTCCAATGAGAAGAAAAAATTTTCATTTAAATTAATATTTAATCAACTTTTTTCCTTTAAATAATATAATAATCGTTAGACATGAAAATAATTTTATAAAAATATTAAAAATTAAGAGTTAACTTAAAAAAAATTATTATTAAATTTGAGTTAATAAATTAATAAAAGTTTAACTTTATTTAAAATAAATTTATTTAATTATATATTGCATTATACTTATAATTAAAATATGAAATTATTATTTCTCTAAATAATTATAGCAGCATTTGGATTATTTTTTTATCTGTGAATGTACCTGGCACCTTCCAAAAGCATAGGGGGCTTCGACCTTAACGTACAATCCAACAAATCCAAAAGTTTATAACGAAGTAAATGGGAAGGTCGCTTAAAATTTTAGAATCTCAAACTATTATATATATTTCCAATCAAAGGAATTTCTAGTTTTTTTTATTAAAAATAGGTATAAGCCGGGCAACATGGCGTCGACAGCTTGTAGGCAAATGTATCGAACATCATAACAACTCCATTATTAACATCATCTAGCGTGTTACATTAATGAGCAAATTTTGAAAGAAGATGATCTATACACCAAGCGAGCTCGATTATGGGACCAACAATCATCTAATTACAAGATTCTCAAAGTCATCTTACAATTGAAACTGAAGATATCAGACCCAAGGTTTTATTAAACATCCTCAATAGGAACAGGAGTTCATATTACACAAAATCTGCATATAATGACGTCAGTTTATTGCTCTTTAAGTGAAGAAAAACAATAGCACTCTAATTATATGCAAATGCATGTTTTCAGACTCAATCTCTATCACCAATGTTCCAAACGGTAGTAGATACAAAAGATACGACACCACTACGAATAGCGTCCAGAAAGCACTTCTATTTGTTCGATTAATCATTTCTCTCGGTGCCCATCAATTCGACAGATCAGTTGGTCCCATCAATGCGTCAACAATCACTTTTAAGAATTCCAAAGGCCTTCTCAACGCAATTTCTGAGTTGAGCATGTCGATGGTTGTATAAGTCTCAACAATTGTTATATCGGCGAGCCCTAGGATTATTGAAGGTACTAAGATAGTACCTATTACCCCGATATGGGGCAAAAAACTTATATGTATTGCTATATCTAACTTGATTCATGCCCCTGTGAACCATTTCCCTTGTCCTTCACTCTTTTTTCTTGATTTATATTATATTATATTATTATTATATTATTACAAAATCAAGATGTGGCTGCAATTAACGTAGTTATTATATAGTTATGTCTTTATTGAATTAAGCTGTTTAAGGCATTGATGGTATTTGAATTGTTATATATAATTTATAATTAGTAAATTACTTGGTACTAACATATAAACTTATATGATTAAAAAATTCTTAGCTTATAAACGAAAGAAAGGTGCCACAAAACGCGCCTGAGGCATTCAATTCATCAACCGTTCTTTTAGAAACTATTAGTGAAAACATATACCAAAATTTCACATTCAAGAATCTAGTAGGGTGCACAAGATTCACCGTAGCAACTAATGGTTTCTCTTTAAGAATTGAATCTTGCTATGACCCTTATAAAATAATCAATCAGCCCAAGTCTAACATGTCTACAATTGCATAGCATTCACCTTAAAACACAAAAGACCGGTAAAGTTATCATCTCTCTCTAGCGAGCGTTACGAATGCTCGGCAACGGACGCAGCTGTACCACACCTGCAGATGACCTCGACTTTGATTTCCACCACTTCCGTTGGAGTCGAGACGGCCGCTGCTTCCGTCGGAGTCGAGACGGCCGCTGCTGGCGCGGGGATCGCGGTGGTCGGATACGCCAGATCAGGGAAAGAATCCCGGGGCAGCGGCAGCGGCGGTGCTCCGACGACGTTCTCGGTCGGCGCTGGGGCTGGAGGGTCGGAAGGGGTCAGGGCCGCAGCGAGCGGGGCGAGTGGCGCCGGAGTCGCGATGGCCAAGGTGGCGGAGGAGGGAGACGGGGAGGAGATGGAGCGTGCGAACTTGGCGGGCCGCGGGGATCGGGCGGCGGCGGAGAAGCTGGCGGGGGATGAATGCCAGCGCTCCAAGGCTGGCAGCCGCCGCTTGTGACCGCAGCAGGGGCACGGATCGCCGTATCCAACCATCTCTCTACCTTTCTCTTTCTCTCTCAATCAAGAATTTGGGAGCTCCTCGGCTTTCTTTGGACGGGGACGGGAGCAACGAAGAGCAATTGAAATCGGCTGTCGAAGGATTTAAAAAGAAGGAAAGAAGCCGGGGTGATGGCCGTTGGGTGGAATGGAGCGAAGCGGTTCACAGAGACGTTAGAAGCCGTGTGACGGTAACTGTACGGATAGGCATCCGGAAGTGGCTTAATTCGACGTAGTGGAGGAGATCGTAAGATCGGGACCGTCTGTCGGTTGGTATCTCAGCGGGGTCATCGTGACACGGTCTTCTAGACGGCCCTGATTAAGTTTAAGCATCACAGCACTTGTAACGGATTCTAGATATATATATATATATATATATATATATATATATCTTTGTGTGTATATGCATGTCCGTGTGTATGATAGCATAGAAAAAAAAAGATAACTTAGTTATATTCTGTTGGGGGTAAAATCGTTATTACATTAATATTCGTGCGAGGCGGCTAAGGCTAACCTCCTCCCTTCGTTTCCTCCGGGCTTCCGTAGCTCGGCCCCTCCGGGCTTCCATAGCTCGGCCCTTCTGGGCTTCTATAGCTCGGCCCCTCCGGGCCTCCGTAGATCGGCCATTCTGTAGCTCGGTTTCATCGAGCGATCCACAACCTAACACCTATCTCCATGGAACCTGACGTGGGAGAGCCCAGGCCTATCAGAACGGCATCCTAGACAAGGAATCATGTCGAGACGTGGCCTAAAACCTATCATAACCGCCCCAGGCCTACTCAACCAGATCTCGAGACATCAAGGAGCTCTCCCAGCCGTCGATCCCTTAACAAACGGGATATGGATTCTAACGGCCCCACAACGGCCTGATTCTGTCCGCCTCCATATCGTAACAACCTCTGAACCTTCCAGAAGACGTTCAAGATCCAGGTGACAGTCTATAAATATCAGACTCGCAGATTCCCTCAGGTACGCGCGCCTCTTTCCGCACACGCACCTTCTTACACGCGCACCCCCACTGCTCTCTCCGGCAGCTCGTCGGCGCTCCTGCCCTCTGGAGCTTCCGATTGGCCGCCCCCGGAGAGGCCTCCCGGAGAGATCCACCTCCCCATTGTCTGGTTGATCGCCGATTTCTTCTCCACTGACTTGAGCGTCGGAGGGTCTTCCGCGGAGGACCACCCCCAGCGTCCCCCGCGTGTGGACTTCTTTTGCAGGTCCGCCCCCCTCTTCCTGGAGATCGACCGCGCCCGAGTCGGAGGACGGATCCCGGCGGCAACAGATTGGCGCTAGAGGAAGGGCTCAAGTCCCATCAAAACTTGAAGAAAGGAGACAAGGATCTAAATCCGGAGAAGAACCTCTTTAATGGCCAACCGGAGGAGAGCAACCTCTGAAGCCCAAGATCAGGTCGCTTCCCAGAGGCCTGATCCGACTGGCGCTGCAGCGCCGCAACCTCCACCGGTCGAAACCCGTCGCCGCCTGCCATCCCGGTGACCCAGACCAGTTTGCTACGCTGGTCCAACAGGTCCAGGCCCTTACCCACCTGGTTCAAGAGCGCCTCGTAGCTCCTCCTGCTTCACACCTCAGAAGGAGGCGGCGATTCCTTCTTCGCCGGCAACCTCCTCCTCTGATCCGCATGAATCAGCGGATCCCCACATCGCCCCAGGGGGACAAACCAGTCCCGCGAACCGGTTATGATAGAGATCCTCCAGATCTCGGCGAGCCCGCTCCCTCTCCCCGGCGACATCTCACCATGATTCGACGCCATCCTTGCGATTCTC
This sequence comes from Calamus simplicifolius, assembly GCA_900491605.1. Classification (NCBI taxonomy): domain Eukaryota; kingdom Viridiplantae; phylum Streptophyta; class Magnoliopsida; order Arecales; family Arecaceae; genus Calamus; species Calamus simplicifolius. Next base: position 66,450 of record UESW01000075.1, read on the forward strand.
GCGCCCAGCTCCTCCTCTAACCGGTGAAGAGGAGATCCGCCGTCAGATCCAGGAGATGCGTCAGGAGCTGGACGCCGCCAAGCAGACCCATCTGCCCCAGCCCAAAGCAGAGCAGGGCATCCCTTTCTCTAAGGGATCATGGAGGAAGTGATTCCCTCCCACGTCAAGCTGCCAACCGTCGAGCCCTATCACGGCTCCACCGACTCGGACGACCATCTCAGTAGCTTCCGGTCAATAATGATGTTCCACGGAGCATCTGATGCGATCCTCTGCCGAGCCTTCCCATCCACCCTCAGAGGATCCGCCCGAACCTGGTTCAACGCCTTGAAACCGGGTTCCATTGATTCATTCGACGAGCTGAGCCACCTTTTTATTGGCCAGTTCGTCAGCAGCCGCCGCCACCGACGAAGATCCGACTCCCTCTCCGAAGTCAAGCAGAGAGAGGGGGAGTCCTTGAGGAATTACCTTGGCCGTTTCAACAAGGCCATGTTAGAGGTGGACCACCTTAATCATGAGGTGGCTATGTCCGCCCTGGCGGGGGGAGTTTCGAAGGAGAGCGACTTCTATCTGGCATGGAGGTCAGCTACCCCCCATGTCTCTCTGATATGATGGCCCTTGCGGACAAGTACGCTAGGGTCGAGGAGTCGCGGAGAGTGGCCCGCGCTGAGCAAGCAAAGAAGAAGGAGCCCAAAGTCCCGACAGACACCGCCCTGTCCGTCGGCCAAGTCCGCCTCGCCGCCAAAGAGTCCCTCCGCTGCCGCCAAGAATCGCTCCCGGAGTCCTCCCAGGCGATTCGATCGCTATACTCCGCTGACTGTGCCCCGGGCGCAAATCCTCATGGAGATAGAGCGCCAACTTCCCCGGCCAGTACCTCTCCGAGGGAACCCGACCCGAAGAGATCCCGCCAAGTACTGCCGCTACCATAGGGAGCATGGTCATGACACTGAAGAATGCTGGCAGCTGAAGAATGAGAGAGGCTGATTCGGCGGGGACGGCTGGATCAGTTCAGGAGAGCACCCGAGCCGCAGCAAGGAGGTGACCGCCAGCCCGAGCTCCCACAACTCCTCCTCCACCAAATCCGCCCGTGGTTGGCCGTATCAACATGATTGAGAGGCCGGCGGATCGAGCTCCAGGGGCGGCGGTGATGCACGGTGCCAAAGAAGGCGGACAGGCGAGCTCTCCTTTTCCGATGATGATCTTCTTGGGATACAGCTCCCCCACGATGACGCACTTGTTGTATCCCTTAATTTGAACAATTATGATGTAAGCCGAATCCTCGTTGATAGTGGAAGCTCGGTAAACGTTTTGTACCTCGGTGTGTTTGCCAGGATGAAATTGCTCATGGAAAACCTTCGAGCCGTGGATTCCACCTTGATGGGATTCACCGGCGACGTCATCGTCCCAGAAGGAATCGTCACCCTGACGGTCCGCGCGGGAACCTGGCCCCTTGTGACCATTGTACAGACCGATTTCCTAGTGACCGACCTCAGGTCCCCATACAACGCCATATTCGGCAGGCCTGGTTTAATGTCCCTCAAGGCAGTTGTCTCCATCCCGCATCTGTCTATGAAGTTCCCCACCGAGCAAGGAGTTGGAGTGGTTCGGGGAAGTCAAGCCATGGCTCGGCAATGTTTCGTTACGAGCCTTCAGTCTAGAATGCCCGGTTGACGGGCTAGACGCTCGCGAGGACTTCGCCGAACAGCGGGGAGAACCGGCAGAAGAATGGAGGAAGTACCATTGGACGAAGCTCGGCCCGACCGAACCATAAGGATCGGGTCGCTACTCAAAGGAGAGCCTCGGCACAGGTTGATCAGATTCCTCCAAAGCAATGCGACATCTTCGCCTGGACCGCCTCCGACATGCCAGGAATCAACCCCGAGGTCCTCGTCCATCATCTCAATGTGGACGAGATGCACAGGCCTGTTAAGCAGAAGAAGAGAAGCTTCGCCCCAGAGCGGCAAAAAGCCATTGAAGAAGAGGTCGACAAACTCATCAAAGGCCAATTTTGTCCGAGAGGTAAATTACCAACCTGGCTGTCAAATGTCGTCATGGTGAAAAAGTCGAACGGCAAATGGAGGATCTGCATCGACTTCACCGACCTCAACAAGGCCTGCCCGAAGGACAGCTTCCCCCTCCCTCGGATCGACCAGCTCGTGGACGCCACCTCAGGCCACCAATGCTGTCATTCATGGACGCCTATTCCGGCTACAATCAGATCCGAATGGCCCCCGAAGATGAAGAAAAGACCGCCTTCATAACCGACCGAGGTACCTACTGTTACCGAGTTATGCCTTTCGGTCTTAAAAATGCAGGGGCGACCTACCAGCGGCTGGTCAACAAGGTGTTCAAGGAGCAAATCGGCCGGAACATGGAGGTGTATGTGGACGACATGCTGGTCAAAAGCAAGGAGGCGCCACGGCATGTCGAGGACCTCTCGGAGAGCTTTGCAACGTGCGCAAATATGGGATGAAACTCAACCCGACCAAGTGCGCCTTCGGCGTCAATTCGGGAAGTTCCTCGGCTTCATGGTCTCCCAGCGAGGTATCGAGGCTAACCCCCAGAAGATTCAAGCTCTCCAACAAATGGCGCCCCCAGCATCTGTTAAAGAGGTCCAGCGCCTAACCGGGAGGATAGCGGCCCTTAACCGCTTTGTGGCGCGGTCGGCCGAGAGATGCCTCCCCTTCTTCAAAACTCTCCGATCGGCCAAAAACTTCCAGTGGACTCCCGAATGCCAGAAATCATTTCAAGATCTCAAGAAGTACCTCGGCTCGCCTCCGCTTCTCAGTAGTCCGACCCCAGGAGAGACCCTATTCTTGTACCTGGCCGTTTCGGAGGGCGCGGTTTGTTCGGTGCTAGTCAAAGAAGAAGGCAAATCCAGAAGCCGATCTACTATGTGAGCAGGCTGCTCCGCGATGCGGAGACGAGGTACAGCAGGATTGAAAAGATGGTGTTGGCCTTGATCACCTCAGTTCGAAAGCTACGACCGTATTTCCAAGCACATTCCGTGACGGTCCTGACTGACCAACCCATCAAGGCGGTGGTCCACCGTCCAGAAACATCGGGGAGAATGACCAAATGGGCCGTCGAGCTAAGCGAGCATGACATACATTTTCAGCCTCGCCCGGCCATCAAAGCCCAAGTACTGGCCGACTTCCTCCTCGAGTGTACCATCCCGGAGGACGGTTCTACCCCAGACTCTCTTGAAGAGCCAAAGTCTGGAGCCCGGTGGCTCCTCCACGTCGACGGGTCGTCCAATGCCCATCACTCCGGTGCGGGTCTAGTTCTCACCAGTCCTGAGGGGATGACCTTCGAATATGGCGTCCGATTCTCCTTCCCGGCTTCCAACAACGAAGCCGAGTACGAAGCCCTGTTAGCCGGTCTCCGGATCGCCCGCAACTGAAGGTGGAAAAGCTCAGCGCCTTCACCGACTCTCAGCTGGTAGCCGGCCATGTTCGGGGAGAGTTTGAAGCCCGGGAACCAACATGATTCGATATCTCCAGGAGGTGCGTAACCTTGCTTCCCCATTTTCCGAATTTGAAATTATTCAGATTCCCAGATCGAGAACGCCCGTGCCGACCTACTCTCCCGATTGGCAACCGCGGAGACGATGGATGCCGAACAAAAATTCCACCTGGAGACTCTGGAAAAGCCGAGCATCATGGAAGCCGACCGGGTGATGCAAGTCGAGGCCGAACCATCCTGGTTCGACCCTATCCTCAAATATCTCAAAGAAGGGTCGCTTCCGTCCGACCGAAGAGAGGCTAGGAAGCTGAAGCTGCAGGCCACCCACTATGTGTTGATTGACAACCAACTTTACAAGCGGTCTTTTCCATGCCGCTGCTTAGATGCCTTCGCCCATCCGAAGCGGACTATGCTCTACGCGAGGTACATGAAGGGATTTGCGGCAACCATCTGGGAAGCCGGTCCCTATGCCACAAGTGCTGCGACAAGGCTACTACTGGCCGACCATGCAGAAAGACGGACGATCTAGTCCGAGCCTGCGACCCCTGCCAGAGACATTCAAGCATCCAAAGGCTCCCTTCCGCCGAGCTAGTTTCTATATCCTCCGCTTGGCCCTTTGCCAATGGGGGATGGACATCCTCGGCCCATTCCCGCTTGCAACGGGACAGCGGAAATTCTTATTTGTCGCCATCGACTACTTCACCAAATGGGTCGAAGCGGAAGCAGTTGCACAAATTACCGAGGCACGGGCCAGAGACTTTGTGTGGAGGTCCATCATCTGCCGATTCGGCCTCCCCCACACTATAATCACCGATAACGGCAAGCAGTTCGACAACTCCAAATTCCGCCAATTCTGCGAGGAGCACGGAATTCGTCACCACCTTACTTCGGTCGGGCACCCACAAGCCAACGGAGCGGCCGAGTAACCAACAGGACCCTCCTCCAGGGAATCAAAGCTCGCCTCTCTAGAGCCCAAGGCAGGTGGGCGGATGAGCTACACATGTCTTATGGGCCTACCGCACCACCCCGAGAATCCCGACGGGCGAGACCCCATTCCGAATGGCTTTTGGTACGGAGGCCGTTATCCCTGTGGAAGTCGGCCTCCCATCATTGCGGGTGGAGAGTTACTCAGAGGAAGCCAGCAACGAACAACTCCGCACCAACCTCGACCTTGTAGAGGAAGTCAGAGAGAAGGCCCGATCAGAACGGCTGCTTATCAACAGAGGGTGGCCCGGTACCATGCCTCCAGGGTCAAAGGGAAAGCCTTCCTGCCTGGCGACCTTGTCCTCCGAAAGGCTTCTGTTTCCAAACCGCTGGAGCAAGGAAAGCTGGCGCCAAACTGGGAGGGCCCGTACCAAGTAGCGGAGATTATTGGACCGGGAACCTACAAGCTGCAGGATCTGGATGGGAAGTCCATTCCCCGGACGTGGAACTCGGACAACCTTCGTAAATATTATCAATAGGGTATGTCCTCTCTGAATTATCTTCATATGCCTCAGTTCCTGCTTATCTGTTTCCTCAAAACCTGTTGCGTGAATCATTATGCACTGCATTGCTATAAATTGCAAGAAGAAACAGATACTGCTTACCAATCCTCGGTACAACCGAGTTGTCTGTTTGAACAGGAATTCTCCGAACCTTGGCAGGGCCAAGTAAAATATTCTCCGAACCTCGGCTGGGCCGAGCAACAAATCTCCGAACCTTGGCAGGGCCAAGTAAAATATTCTCCGAACCTCGGCTGGGCCGAGCAACAAATCTCCGAACCTTGGCAGGGCCAAGTAAAATATTCTCCGAACCTCGGCAGGGCCGAGCAACAAATCTCCGAACCTTGGCAGGGCCAAGTAAAATATTCTCCGAACCTCGGCTGGGCCGAGCAACAAATCTCCGAACCTTGGCAGGGCCAAGTAAAATATTTCCCGAACTCGGCAGGGCCGAGCAACAAATCTCGAACCTTGGCAGGGCCAAGTAAAATATTCTCCGAACCTCGGCTGGGCCGAGCAACAAATCTCCGAACCTTGGCAGGGCCAAGTAAAATATTCTCCGAACCTCGGCTGGGCCGAGCAACAAATCTCCGAACCTTGGCAGGGCCAAGTAAAATATTCTCCGAACCTCGGCAGGGCCGAGCAACAAATCTCCGAACCTTGGCAGGGCCAAGTAAAATATTCTCCGAACCTCGGCCGGGCCGAGCAACGAGTCCTCCGAGCCGTGGCAGGGCCAGGTAAAAATCATTCGGGCTAAAATCCCAGCTAAAAACCGAAGTGCACAGGCCCCGATTAAAGCCAGGCAACTTCCAAATAGTCCCCGAAGGACTTCGTCCGGTTTGAAAACGAGCGCGTTAAGCAAAAACCATCGACGCACAAAAGAAGCCACCATTGGCAAACCCCTTTAAGAGGCCATTAAGCCCCGCGTAATCGGCCAGAGGCCCCAAGCAGAGCTAGGAGATTTCCCTCCGCTGCTGAAAATCTTTGGGTAACGCCCCTATAACCCGTCGTTCAAAGCGTCTACATCAACGCACAAAACGATGGGCCACGCCAACACCTAATTATCATGTGAATCAAGACTATAATTCTCGAAGAAGAGAATTTCCAAAAGTCGATCCATTTTTCATTTAAAAGAAAGAAGAGGATTACAAAATACAGAAAAAACAAAACAGGAAGAGAGGCCCTAAATCAGAATCCGGAGTCACTCCCGGAGGCTAGCAGCTCCTCCAGGCGCTCTGTCAGGTCAGCCACTTGCTGACGAAGGGACGCGATCTCCTCCCTTTGCCGGTCTACCACCCGGCGTAGGGCCTCCGCCTCCTTGACCGTCACGTCCATGTACTCCTCGGCGACCCTCGCAAGCTGCTGATTACTCGCAAGGGCCGACGCTAGGCCCGGTCCGTCAATGGTGACGGAGGTGCGCCTCCTCTCCGAACGCAGCAGGCTATCGAGTGAGGAACGCAACTCGCCTGATGATCGCCCTGGATAGGCCATTTTTTCGGAACTTAAACCGAGGGATGGCTAAGACCGATACCCCTCGGTCATATTTATACTCGCCAGGCAGGTATCTCTATCGGTCGCGCCGTAACCACCGACCCATAAGAGCCTGCCACGTGTCGCCATTTCAGTGCTTGCAAAATCCGAAGTGTCGCGCCCCATCCCGAGCGAGATCGGTAAGCGCGAGCAGTTTGTTCGGGAATTCCCCAAGCAGAACATTTTCTGATCTGTCGGCCCTCGCAATAAATGTTTTCGGCGCTTCCCCAAGCCTCTTAAAGCTGGCCTCTTCCTCGGGAAGCGCAGAGGGAAGGAGTCCAACATTCGGTCGATGACCTGTCCCCTCGGGAAGAGTAGCGTCACCAATAAAAAGCGTGACGATATACCGCTCGTTCCGCCCTGGCGCCCCGTACCAAGCGCCGCGTGGGCCTGACGCTGTGGCCCACATTTACAACTGAGTCGCTCCCTTGAGCCCGAATCTCCAAACCTTGGCAGGGCCAAGTCAATTATCTCCGAACCTCGGCCGGGCCGAGTGACTGAATCTCCGAACCTTGGCAGGGCCAAGTCAGTTATCTCCGAACCTCGGCTGGGCCGAGTGACTGAGTCTCCGAACCTTGGCAGGGCCAAGTCAATTATCTCCGAACCTCGGCTGGGCCGAGTGACTGAATCTCTGAACCTTGGCAGGGCCAAGTCAATTATCTCCGAACCTCGGCCGGGCCGAGTGACTGAATCTCCGAACCTTGGCAGGGCCAAGTCAGTTATCTCCGAACCTCGGCTGGGCCGAGTGACTGAATCTCCGAACCTTGGCAGGGCCAAGTCAATTATCTCCGAACCTCGGCTGGGCCGAGTGACTGAATCTCCGAACCTTGGCTGGGCCAAGTCAAATATCTTTGAAACTCGGCTGGCCCGAGTGACGGGTTCCCTGAACCATGATGGAAAAAAGTACGGATTCCCTGAACTTCGGCCAAAGCCGACCCACGATAATTCGAGCTCCAGTAAAAGCGAAGCACAAAAATATCAAGCTTCTGACCAGAGTAAGGAGCATGTTTCGCCGAACGATCCCTGAACCGTCGCGCGAACCTCGATTAGTTCGGACGGCGTGGGATCCTCCTCTAAGGCCAAGCGGAACGCCTTTGTACCCCACAACAACAATGACAGCAGCTCGGCACGAAAAAGATAGAGATTGAAAAATAGAACATAACTCTCTTTATTGCCGATCAAGATCAGTTACAAATGCCTCACAGGCGTTACAAGAGCATTGAAATGCATAAAATAAAGACAAATACAAAACTCGGACAACTGCTCCAAAGCGGACCTAGGCGATCGCGATGCTCCAGCGTCCGACCGCCGAACTAGATAGGTCACATCCAGTCAGCTCGAGCTGATAGTAGCCGGTCGACATGGACCAATAGTTGCGACTGGCTTCAGTTGGTAGCGATATCTCGGTGACCCAACCGAGATATCTGGATGGCCATCCCAGACCACCCAACCGAGGACCCCTCGACGAGCAGGCAGGAGGCCAGCAGACCCTGGCGTCAGAACGCTCTCCAAACCGAGTGTGTACCGCCGTGCCTCGCCGAGTCCCAGGACAAGAGTCGGCGGACGGCACCCCCTCCCCATGTGGCAAAAGATTCCCCAGGCAGCTGAGCCCGGGAATCCAAACCAGGGGAGGAGGCGAAATTCACACAACCCATGGGGGACCCGCGTGCACTTCCGGCCATGCGTCTCCGAAGGGGAACCGCAAAGGCCACACTGGAAGAGTTATTGTGCGCTCTCGTGTGATCTCTGCGCCCTCCTTGTGCGCTCTCCATATGATCTCCGGGACTCATCCCCTAAGGGCGAGCCGTTCTTCGGCAGCTCCCCGGTCGCCCCAGCTATCCGGCGGCAAGGAGCCTATGAGAGGAAAACTCGGTCCTCCCACTCGTAACAGCAGAGAGATGAGCATAATAGAAGCTCTGATGGAAAAGACACTTTGGGGATAACCAAACATGACCCCTCTTTCCCCTTTTTATGGCAGAAACCAGCCAGGAAAAGCTACCCAAGCTGTAGGTCCCGAGATTCAAACATTTGGCCCATACCTCCACGTGGCCCTCAAGATAGACGCGGCGCCCCACTGCGCGCCAAGCCCACCGCCTAAATTATGACGTGTACGGGGATCCCCTCTTGATCCCGAATCGTGTCATTAATGCAGGAAATCGTCCACTGGCACTTCGAAAATTGGTGGGTTCAGAGATCGTCCTTCAAAAATAGTACCTCCAATGGTAAACGGTTGCGTGCGCGTCACGACAAAGCGATCTGCATGGGAAAAGAGCACCTTCCGGAAAGCTCTGATGCAGCTTTATGCCCCCCACTGCGCCGTATCATCAATTCTAGTGAAATAAAAACTGAGTCACCTGCGGAACAGCAGGGTGCTGACAGAATAGCAGAAAGCACAAAGACCTACTTTGCTTGTCGGCCCCAGCCGACCTATTCTGCTCGTCGGCCCCAGCCGACCTATTTTTCTTGTCGGCCCCAGTCGACCTACTTTTTTTGTCGGCCCCAGCCGACCCATTATGCTTGTCGGCCCCTACCGACCTATTCTGCTCGTCGGCCCCAGCCGACCTACTTTTGTCAGCCCCAGCTGACCCATTCTGCTTATCGGCCCCTACCGACCTATTCTGCTCGTCGGCCCCAGCCGACCTACTTTGTCGGCCCCAACCGACCTATTCCGCCCGTCGGCCCCAGCCGACCTATTTTTTTGTCGGCCCCAGCCGACCTACTTTTCTGTCGGCCCCAGCCGACCTATTCCGCCGTCGGCCCCAACCGACCTATTTTTCTTGTCGGCCCCAGCCGACCTATTTGCTCGTCGGCCCCAGCCGACCTACTTTGCTTGTCGGCCCCTGCCGACCTATTCTGCTCGCCGGCCCCAGCCGACCTACTTTGCTTGTCGGCCCCTGCCGACATATTCTGCTCGCCGGCCCCAGCCGACCTACCTTCTTCGTCGGCCCCAGCCGACCTGTTTTGCCCATCGGCCCTAGCCAGTACGTTTCCTTCAACCCCGGAGTGAGGATGACCTAAGAGCGTCAGCGAGCCATAAGTCGCTCATAATCAAAGCGAGACTAAACGACAACAAGGTCACGCAAGAAAAACACTTAAGTGGAAACGGAAAAGTCTTTATTAAGAAACGTTAGACAAATGTCTAAAAGGCGAGATACAAGAATGGCTCCTAAGGACCGGGAGCCGCACCAGCTTTAGAAGAGCCCTCAGTTACATCTGCAGAAGCGCGACTAGATTCGCCCTTCTCCAATTTTTGCCCCCTCGGCGGCAGTTTGCGACCGCCCCTCAGAAGCTGCAGCTTCGCTGGGACCAGGGGCGGCACCAAGATCGGCATCGGAAACGTCAATGTATTCATCTTCATCTTCTTCTTCAGATTCATCATCGTCAGGAGTCTCGACATTCAGGAAAGAAAGATCCCATTCCGGGTGCTCACTGAATATCTTCTGTTTACACTCTTCCATCCCGTGTTGGAAGGCGTCAACGCCGATAGCGTCTTGCCTCCCCTTAAGTATGGCGAGCTGCACCTTGGCCTCAGCACCTGCTTCTCAGCCTCAGTCACTTGGGCCTGCAAATGATATTTCGCTCCTGAACTCGCTGGCCCGCGTCTCGAGTTCTGAGCTCTTATTGCGGTTGGACACGAGCTCGCCTTGGAGAGCTCAAATCTTCAATCCCAACTTCGCAATCTGAAAAGACCAGAGTTAATCGGCATCACAAGAGGTCGACAGGATGAACTAAAAAGAGGGAATGAGACCGTACCTCCTCCTCTCGTCTGGCCAGCCTCTTGGTCAGCTCCTCGGCCTCGCCCCTGGCTCTTGTCCTGTCGGCTCCTATCATCTCAATCCTCTCCTGCAGAGGTTGATCCTTAACCGTTTAGCTTCAGCATCCTCCCGGGCTTGAGATAGCTCGTCGTTCACCCGAGCTATCATCCCCTGATGCCATTTCGTGCCCTCTCTCAAGTGGGCAATTTCGCCGTCGCATCGCTTCAGTCGCTCCTCCACCTCATCGAGCATCCTGGCCAAACGCTTCCTCTCGTCGGCAGCTTCCCTCCCCAGCCGACCCATACTCTTGCTATGTTCCCTCCGCATCGCCTTCACCTCCTCGGAGTGTTTTGATTCTATTCTGGCCAGCTCCAAGCACGCGTCATCATTCTTCGCTAGAAGTTCCTGCAACTCCTCCACTGCGCTTTTGCTTGGACACCTCGGCCAAGGCAGCCTGATATGCCGCCCTTATCCCCTGCAAATTCCTATCGCTAATTGTCATGAGTTCCTCGAACTTCTCGTACACCGTCAGTCGCGACTGAAGCTCGGCATTATCCTTCCTGGCTTGAACACTGGCCCTGTCGCCAAACTTAGACGCCAGCATATCGCCCGAGAAAGCAAAACACTCTGCAAGATAAAAATTGAATGCATGAGAGTTAAGCCAACCAGGATGTATTCACTACCCGAGAATGACAACTTACCCGTGAGGCATAGGCCCGAGTCATCCTCATCAGGGTCGCATTATCGATATCAGGAAGGAGATGAACGCTTTCATCCACGCCTTGCTGCCCGAACGCAGCATCGACCAACCCCAGATCGGCGAACTTGTCCGCCGAGGGATCTGCGCCCGGATACAGGGCCGACCTCATCATGGCGGAAAATGCCTCCTCAACACCAGCATCCGAGCTGCTGGGTTGACCAACCCCGCCTGAGGGACCAGCCTGGGCGACCTCTGTCTGAGAGGCCTTTAACCTCCCAGCCTCCTCTACTAAGGCCCTGGCTTGGGTTTCTTCAGATAGTTCGGCCAGCCCAAGTGCCAGCCTCCCCAAAATCTTTTTCGAGGGGGCCCCGATTGCGGGACTCCCACCTTGCTGCGCTCCCTCCTCCGACGCATCCTTCCTGGTTACCATCACCTGCATCTCCTTCGCAGGCTCCCCTGAAGCCTCGGTTTGACCCGCCTCTTGACCTATCGAGGGCAGCCCGACCTGACTACTACCAGACTCCCCGACAGACAGACCAAGAGGGGGCTCCCCCTGAACCTCCTCGGCTGCAGATGTCCCCTCTCCCTCTCCTACCGGAGCCGGTGGCAATCCCACGGGGACAGTAGGCCCCTCAGAAATGACCGCCTCCGCCAGATCCGCCGCTGGTTCCTCTTTCAGGGGGACGCAGTCGGACGAGCCAATGGAGCCTCGTCCGACCTGTCTGATATCTCCAACACGAGAGGGTCGGGGGCCATAACCATTCTCCCCGGATCCTCCCTCGCCCCCGGCGCTCCTGTAGTGACTGCTCCGGCGTTCGGCGGGCTTCTTGCGGAAGTATGAGCCCTTTTCTCGGGCCGGCCGCTATCCGCGCCGCTACCTTCCCCTGAGCGTTTTCCTCTCTTCCTCTTGGAGAGGTTTGACAATGCCGACCTTTTGGCTGTCAGAACGGAATGCACATACTCAGGCCCAAACACATTAATCGAGAAAAACACACAGCAAGAAAGGGACTCACCTTGCGGGTCCAGAGGGCTGAGCCCGGCTGCGAAGAGGGCCCCCTCCGATAGCAAGTCATTGGCCGAAAACACCTGTCCATTATGAAGGACGTCCAAGTCCCTCTCCTCTTGTGCCGACAGAACCGGATGCGTCTTCGCATCCCTCACAAAATCCCCCATCTCCGAGGGAAGCCGGAACCGATGTTCCCCTCCGCGATAACGAACCAACTCTTCCACCCCTTGATGGAAGATGGCTTATCCGCAATGACGTTGAAAGATCTCCGGGGTCCGATGTAGGGCCACTCTGATTTCCTCTCAGGAATCAAGTGGTAGCAGGTGCGGAAAAGGGGAGAGTGGCGACGATTTGAATCTGGTGGCACATCGAGATGAATCCAACGATGCTCCGCCAGCTGTTTGGAGCCACCATTGACGGGCAGATATTATAGTGGGTCATGATCTCCTTCACCAAGGGTGGAGAGAAAAACGGAGACCCACCTTCAAACTATCTTCATAGACAAAAACCCCAGACTCTAAATCCCGAGTAACTCTATCTCCGAATTCCGGCGCCCGCAGAACGACATCCGAGGGCATGCCATACCACTGGTGAATCCTCCCCAAATCCTCGGCAATGATTTCTGAGGCCACGTCGTTGGGGCTCATCGCCATCTCGATTGAAAGAAGTACCAAGCAAAAACGATGAGCGTCGAAGAGGATGAAAGGCCAAAACTCTTCTGAAAGCAAGACGAGAGGACGCCGAGAGCATGCACACACACACACACACACACACACACACACACACACACATATATATATATATATATATATATATATATATATATATATATATATATATATATATATATATATATAATGTGGCTGTCACTTCGCTTCCCCGCCAAGGAAGCTGCCCTGAGGAGGCAGGGCATCTCATTCGAGGCATCCGGAATCGCCTCGACAAACGCCCGATCGATCGGAATTCGCGGCGTGGCATAATCCCAACTGTCGCTCGTGGAGGAGCCTTAGCCCCGAAGGCAGGATGGCTCTGTCGCATTAATTAGGGCATCATTGCACGAGCTGTCTAAACCAAGACGTCCCATCCAGGACGCGCCATCTGAACTTATACTCCCTATGCCCGAACCTACGCTTTGAACTAGGGAGTGGAGGGCATATGTTGGGGAGTAAAATCATCATTACATTAATATCCGTGCGAGGCGGCTAAGGCTAACCTCCTCCCTTCGTTTCCTCCGGGCTTCCGTAGCTCGGCTCTTCCGGGCTTCCGTAGCTCGGCCCTTCTGGGCTTCCGTAGCTCGGCCCTTCCGGGCTTCCGTAGCTCGGCCCTTCCGGGCTTCCGTAGCTCGGCCCCTCCGGGCTTCCGTAGCTCGGCCCCTCCGGGCTTCCATAGCTCGGCCCTTCCGGGCTTTCATAGCTCGGCCCTTCCGAGCTTCCATAGCTCGGCCCTTTCGGGCTTCTATAGCTCGGCCCCTCCGGGCCTCCGTAGCTCGGCCCTTCTGTAGCTCGATTTCATCGAGCGATCCACAACCTAACACCTACCTCCGCGGAACCTGACGTGGGAGAGCCAGGCCTACCAGAACGGCATCCTAGACAAGGAATCATGTTGAGACGTGGCCTAAAATCTATCATAACCGCCCCAGGCCTACTCAACCAGATCTCGAGACATCAAGGAGCTCTCCCAGCCGTCGATCCCTTAACAAACGGGATATGGATTCTAACGGCCCCATAACGGCCTGATTCTATCCGCCTCCATATCGTAACAACCTCTGAACCTTCCAGAAGACGTTCAAGATCCAGGTGACAGTCTATAAATATCAGACTCGTAGATTCCCTCAGGTACGCGCACCTTTTTCTGCACACGCACCTTCTTACACGCGCACCCCCACTGCTCTCTCCGGCAGCTCGTCGGCGCTCCTGCCCTCTGGAGCTTCCGATTGGCCACCCCGGAGAGGCCTCCCAGAGAGATCCACCTCCCATTTCTGGTTGATCGTCGATTTCTTCTCCACCGACTTGAGCATCGGAGGGTCTTCCGCGGAGGGCCACCCCAGTGTCCCTCACGTGTGGACTTCTTGTGCAGGTCCGCCCCCCTCTTCCTAGAGATCGACCGCGCCCGAGTCGGAGGACGGATCCCGGTGGCAACAGATTCAAATGTAGTTAAACTTAAATTCAATCATTTTCTCTATCTTTGTATTGACACACTTGACGAAAATATATATATTATGATATATATGGTAGAACAATCACAATTATTACCATTTCACAATCTTAATATATATTTCTTATGTGATGAAAAATAAAATAGTTTAATTAGTCATATTATAGGTTTATAAGGTGAGGAAGAGGAGGGGCAGAGTTTGCGAGGAGTACAGAGGTTGGGTTGTCAGAACGAGTGTGGGATGAGGGAGATGGGTTCCGGTATGGATGAGGGAGACGGGAGCCACTCGGACGAGGGCCGCTCGGATGGGTTGGGGATGTGGAAAGGACCTAGGCAAAATAAAGAAGGAGAGGGAGAGGCTGGAAGGAGAAGGTTCCGGTAGGGAGGAGGGAGATGGGAGCAGGTAGGGAGGAGGGAGACGGGAGGAGGAGATCAAATTAAGACAACGGTCGCTCGGAAGAATAACTCTAGGGCAAAATAACTTTTTTTTAATTAATAAATCTGCCCTTAGGGGATAGCTGGAGGGATAACCTGCTTTTCCCGGGTTTCTCGAAGAATAGCTTATTCCCCTATTATTCCAAATTTTTGTTTGGATGAAAATCTACTATTCCATATTATTCCAGTGCAATTAATGCAATATTATTCCAAATGTTGTATGGATGACATGTGAATAAGCCTCTATTCCACTTGGAATATCTGATGAATTTTTTGGTAATCCCAAACTTACCCCTTGTCCAATGAGAAGAAAAAATTTTCATTTAAATTAATATTTAAGCAACTTTTTTACTTTAAATAATATAATAATTGTTAGACATGAAAATAATTTTATAAAAATATTAAAAATTAAGAGTTAATTTAAAAAATTATTATTAAATTTGAGTTAATAAATTAATAAAAGTTTAACTTTATTTAAAATAAATTTATTTAATTATATATTGCATTATACTTATAATTAAAATAAGAAATTAAATTATTTATTTCTCTAAATAATTATAGCAGCATTTGGATTATTTTTTATCTATGAATGTACCTGGCACCTTCCAAAAGCATAGGGGGCTTCGACCTTAACGTACAATCCAACAAATCCAAAGTTTATAACGAAATAAATGGGAACGTCGCTTAAAATTTTAGAATCTCAAACCATTATATATATTTCCAATCAAAGGAATTTCTAGTTTTTTTGATTAAAAATAGGTATAAGCCGGGCAACATGGTGTCGACAGCTTGTAGGCAAATGTATCAAACATCATAACAACTCCATTATTAACATCATCTAGCGTGTTACATTAATGAGCAGATTTTGAAAGAAGATGATCTATACACCAAGCGAGCTCGATTATGGGACCAACAATCATCTAATTACAAGATTCTCAAAGTCATCTTACAATTGAAACTGAAGATATCAGACCCCAGGTTTTATTAAACATCCTCAATAGGAACAGGAGTTCATATTACACAAAATCTGCATATAAATGACGTCAGTTTATTGCTCTTTAAGTGAAGAAATACAATAGCACTCTAATTATATGCAAATGCATGTTTTCAGACTCAATCTCTATCACCAATGTTTCAAACGGTAGTAGATACAAAAGATATGACACCACTACGAATAGCGTCCAGAAAGCACTTCTATTTGTTCGATTAATCATTTCTCCCAGTGCCCATCAATTCGACAGATCAGTTGGTCCCATCAATGCGTCAACAATCACTTTTTAAGAATTCCAAAGGCCTTGTCTACGCAATTTCTGAGTTGAGCATGTCGATGATTGTATTCCAAAGGCCTTGTCTACGCAATTTCTGAGTTGAGCATGTCGATGGTTGTATAAGTCTCAACAATTGTTATATCGGCGAGCCCTAGGATTGTTGAAGGTACTAAGGTGGTACCTATTACCCGATATGGGGCAAGAAACTTATATGTATTGCCATATCTAACTTGATTCATGCCCCTATGAACCATTTCCCTTGTCCTTCACTCTTTTTTCTTGATTTATATTATATTATATCATTATTATATTTTTACAAAATCAAGATGTGGCTGCAATTAACGTAGTTATTATATAGTTATGTCTTTATTGAATTAAGATGTTTAAGGCATTGATGGTATTTGAATTGTTATATAATTTATAATTAGTAAATTACTTAGTACTAACATATAAAACTTATTTGATTAAAAAATTCTTAGCTTATAAACGAAAGAAAGGTACCGCAAAACGAGCCTGAGGGCATTTAATTCATCAACCGTTCTTTTAAAAACTATTAGTGAAAACATATACCAAAATTTCACATTCAAGAATCTAGTAGGGTGCACAAGATTCACCGTAGCAACTAATGGTTTCTCTTTAAGAATTGAATCTTGCTATGACTCTTATAAAATAATCAATCAGCCCAAGTCTAACATGTCTACAATTGCATAGCATTCACCTTAAAACACAAAAGACCGGTAAAGTTATCATCTCTCTCTAGCGAGCGTTACGAATGCTCGGCAACGGACGCAGCTGTACCACTCCTGAAGATGACCTCGACTTTGATTTCCACCACTTCCGTCGGAGTCGAGACGGCCGCTGCTTCCGTCGGAGTCGACACGGCCGCTGCTGGCGCGGGGATCGCGGTGGTCGGATACGCCAGAACAGGGAAAGAATCCCGGGGCAGCGGCAGCGGCGGTGCTCCGACGACGTTCTCGGTCGGCGCTGGGGCTGGAGGGTCGGAAGGGGTCAGGGCCGCAGCGAGCGGGGCGAGTGGCGCCGGAGTCGCGATGGCCAAGGTGGCGGAGGAGGGAGACGGGGAGGAGATGGAGCGTGCGAACTTGGCGGGCCGCAGGGATCGGGCGGCGGCGGAGAAGCTGGCGGGGGATGAATGCCAGCGCTCCAAGGCTGGCAGCCGCCGCTTGTGACCGCAGCAGGGGCACGGATCGCCGTATCCAACCATCTCTCTACCTTTCTCTTTCTCTCTCAATCAAGAATTTTGGAGCTCCTCGGCTTTCTTTGGACGGGGACGGGAGCAACGAAGAGCAATTGAAATCGGCTGTCGAAGGATTTAAAAAGAAGGAAAGAAGCCGGGGTGATGGCCGTTGGGTGGAATGGAGCGAAGCGGTTCACAGAGACGTTAGAAGCCGTGACGGTAACTGTACGGATAGGTATCCGGAAGTGGCTTAATTCGACGTAGTGGAGGAGATCGTAAGATCGGGACCGTCTGTCGGTTGGTATCTCAGCGGGGTCATCGTGACACCGTCTTCTGGACGGCCCTGATTAAGTTTAAGCATCACAGCACTTGTAACGAATTCTAGATATATATATATATATATATATCTTGTGTGTATATGCATGTCCGTGTGCATGAGAGCGTAGAAAAAAAAAAAAAAAACTTAGTTATATTCAAATGTAGTCAAACTTAAATTCAATCATTTTCTATCTAAGTTTATATATATATATATATATATATAATTATAGTATATATATATATATATATATATGATTATATGGTAGAACTATCACAATTATTACTGATGGGGCCAGTTGATCCCCATGAAAAATAAAAAATTTAGACGGCCCACCTTGACGATGGCGTCGGTCTCAACGTTGGCCGTGTCCCACCTCGATCTTGGCGTTGGCCGAGAGCTCCATGAGCGACGGCCCCAAAGGCCGACACCTCCAAGACCGGCACCTCCAAGTCCGGCACCTCCATGACCGACGGCCCCTAAGGCCGACAGCTCCAAGGCCGGCACCTCCATGGCCGATGGCCCCAAAGGCCAGCACCTCCAAGGCCGGCACCTCCAAGGCCGGCACCTCCAAGACCGACACCTCCAAGGCCGGCACCGACCGACACCTCCAAGGCCGGCACCTCCAGGCCGGCACCTCCAAGACCGGTACCTCCACCGGCACCTCCAAGACCGACGGCCCCAAGGCCGACACCTCCAAGACCGACGGCCCCATGATCGACGGCTCCAAGACCGACGGCCCCAAAGGCCGACACCTCCAAGGCCGACGGTCCCAAAGGCCGAGACCTCCAAACTAGGCAGCCCCGGCACCTTCCAGTTGGCCCCAGCCATCTCGGGTCGATCCGGCTCGGCCCTGATAAGTCGGGATTTCCCAGTTCCCGCCAGATCAACCCCAGCATGGCCCTATCAGTTCAGGGCGCCACCTCTCTGACATGCGCCGCCTGACAGCGCCAGATCCAACAACCCACTGGCCACGTCGGTGATGGGACATGACCCACCTACCCAACAACTGATGGGACGTAGCCCACCAACCAGCCCAGATTCACGCAAGGGCTCAGCAGACATTCTGACTTCATAAAAACCCACGTGATCGTGCCAGCGTCAACCCTATAAAAGGGTAAATCACTTCGAGAACCGGGTAACGCAAGTTTACACACTTGATACCCTAATACTCAGAGGAAAATTCTGGTCCTTCTGAGATCTCTCCCTTTTCCAAGAGCTCTCTCGAGCTCCTTCTCTGCTGTGACCTCGATTGCTGACTTGGGCATCGGAGGGTCTCACCGGAGGATCCCCTCCGGTCTTGGGACTTCTTTGCAGGCAACCCGGTGAAGCGAGGATTCGAGAAGCACTTCATTCCCGACGTCCAGGATCGGTGACCGGGCGTCATCAGATTGGCGCGCCAGGAAGGGGGGAAAGGGATAGCGAATATTATCCCTGTGCTGCACCTCAAAAGATTCGATCTTCCCCCCCCTCTTCTCTTCTAGAAGCCATGGTGGTGACTCGAGCCCAGGACACCTCAGTCAGCTGCCCGGCGGGGCTTCCCCCGCCAGTTAGGCAGCAGGAGGCCAATCCTCCTGCAGCTGACCCTCCGGTCACCTGCCCGCCACCGGACGCCTCTGACCAAACAGCGGAGCATCTGGCGACCCTCTCCCAGCAGGTCCAAGCCCTCACCGCCAGGATCCACGGGCTCCAGCAGCAACAGTCCGTGGCCACTCAGCACCAAACCGCTCCCCCCGCCAGTCAGCAGTCGGCGAGGGGAGGCTCTCCTCGGTGAGAGGCTGGTCGGCGCGAGACCAGCCGACGCCTAGCTTCCCCTAGGAAGCCTCGCTGTGAGCCCCCCAAGCGGCCGCGGTCCCCCGACCATGGCCCCGGCAAGTTCCCTCCCGAGCCTCATCATCAGGAGGAGCCCAGGCGGAAGTCTAGACTCTCGTCTCCATCTTCTTTCTCCTCTTCTTCTTCCTCCTTCGAGCCATCTCGGAGGGCCCCGACAATCAGCCGCCAAGCGGAGGAACGCCTGGAGGAGTACAACCGACGGCTAGATGAGCCCGCCAGGAAAACAAATCATCAGCCGGACGAAGAGTTCGACCATCGTCCTCCGCTCTCCCACCGCATCACGGAGGAGCCGGTTCCGCCTCCGTTATGTCTTCCCCAGCTGGACCCCTATGACGGTATTATCGGTAGCTTGCTGATTCTTTAATAAAGTATTATTCAGAATATCCTTGTTTTATCGCGCTCTTGGGATGAGTATATTTCTTAGGCAAAGATCGGCTCCGCATCGGCATCAAAGACTGGCTCCGCGTCAGCAACAAAGATCGACTCCGCGTCGGCAACAAAGATCGTCTCCGCATCGCACCAAAGACCGATTCCGCATCGGCAACAAAGACCGACTCCGCGTCGGCACCAAAGACCGACTCCGCGTCGGCAACAAAGACCGACTCCGCGTCGGCACCAAAGATCGATTCCACATCGGCAACAAAGACCGACTCCACGTCGGCACCAAAGACTGCTCCGCGTCGGCAACAAAGACCGGCTCCGCGTCCGCAACAAAGACCGACTCCGCGTCGGCAACAAAGACTGGCTCTACATCGGGGGAGCCAACAACAAAAACCGGCTCCGCGTCGGCAACAAAGACCGACTCTGCGTTGGCAACAAAGACCTACTCCGCGTCGACAACAAAGACCGGCTCCGCGTCGGCACCAAAGACCGGCTCCGCGTCGGCAACAAAGACCAGCTCCGCGTCGGCACCAAAGACCGGCCCGCGTCGGCACCAAAGACCGTCTCGGTCGGCAACAAAGACCGGCTCCGCGTCGGCACCAAAGACCGATTCCGCATCGGCAACCAAGACCGACTCCGCATCGGCAACCAAGACCGATTCCGCATCGGCACCAAAGACCGATTCCGCATCGGCAACAAAGACCGACTCCGCGTCGGCACCAAAGACCGACTCCGCGTCGGTAACAAAGACCGGCTCTGCGTCCGCAACAAAGACCGACTCCGCGTCGGCAACAAAGACCGGCTCTACATCGGGGGAGCCAGCAACAAAAATCGGCTCCGCGTCGGCAACAAAGACCGGCTCCGCATCGGCACCAAAGACCGACTCCGCATTGGCAACAAAGACCTACTCCGCATCGGCAACAAAGACCGACTCCGCGTCGGCAACAAAGACCGGCTCCGCGTCGGCACCAAAGACCAGCTCCGCGTCGGCACCAAAGACCAGCTCCACATCGGCAACAAAGACCGGCTCCGCGTCGGCACCAAAGACCGGCTCCGCGTCGGCAACAAAGACCGGCTCCGCATCGGCAACAAAGACCGGCTCCGCGTCGGCACCAAAGACCGGCTCCGCGTCGGCAACAAAGACCGGCTCCGCGTCGGCACCAAAGACCGGCTCCGCGTCGGCAACAAAGACAGGCTCTGCGTCGGCACCAAAGACCGGCTTCGCGTCGGCACCAAAGACCGTCTCCGCGTCGGCAACAAAGATCGACTCCGCGTCAGCAACAAAGACCGGCTCCGCATCGGCACCAAAGACCGATTCCGCATCGGCAACAAAGACCGACTCCGCGTCGGCACCAAAGACCGATTCTGCATCGGCAACAAAGACCGACTCCGCATCGGCACCAAAGACCGACTCCGCGTCGGCAACAAAGACCGGCTTCGCGTCCGCAACAAAGACCGACTCCGCGTCAGCAACAAAGATCGGCTCTGCATCGAGGGAGCCGGCAACAAAGACTGGCTCCGCGTCGGCAACAAAGACCTATTCCGCATCGGCAACAAAGACCGACTCCGCGTCGGCAACAAAGGCCAGCTCCGCGTCGGCACCAAAGACCGGCTCCGGCAACAAAGACCGGCTCGGCAACAAAGACCGGCTCCGCGTCGGCAACAAAGACCGGCTCCGCGTCGGCAACAAAGACCGGCTCCACGTCGGCATCAAAGACTCGACTCCGCGTCGCACCAAAGACCGACTCCGCATCGGCACCAAAGACCGGCTCCGTGTCGGCACCAAAGACCGGCTCCGCGCACCAAAGACCGGCTCCGCGTCAGCACCAAAGATCGGCCTCCACGTCAGCACCAAAGACCGACCTCCGCGTCTGCAACAAAGACCGACCTCCACGTCGGCACCTCAAGACCGGCTTCGTGTCGGCACCCTCAAGCTCAAGACCTGCGGATTCCAATCAACAAAGTTTCCTGGGGGGTAGGTCATCAACCCTGCAGAAGGAGACCAATTTCTTTAGAGAAAAGGGCACCTGAGCCTGGTCCAAGCACCCTCAGGCCACCCTTCGGGGCTAAAAGGCACCTGAGCCTGGTCCAAGCACCCTCAGGCCACCCTTTGGGGCTAAAAGGCACCTGAGCCTGGCTCAAGCACCCTCTGGTTACCCTCCGGGGTTAAAGGCTCCCGAGCATGGTCGAATCCCAACGACTCTCGGGTCATCCTCCGGGGTTCAAAAGGTTCTCAACGGCCTCAACTTTGCCTCATCAGCTTTATCTTTGCCTCAATGGCTAACTGACGAGCATCCTCCAAAAAAGTTAGCGTACGCTGCTTTGAGTGGCGGGCGTGAGGTAATCAATTTGCCTCCAAAAAATTTCTTGAAGTTCTACACTCCTTTCGCTTAGCTGATGCAGGGTACACAAGCTCAAGGAGTGTGGGGGGCATTTGATGGGGCCAGTTGACCCCCATGAAAAATAAAAATTTTTGGACGGCCCACTTTGACGGCGGCGTCGGTCTCAACGTTGGCCGCATCCCACCTCGATCTTGGCGTTGGCCGCATCCCACCTCGATCTTGGCATTCGCCGAGAGCTCCATGACCAACGGCCCCAAAGGCCGACACCTCCAAGAACGGCATCTCCAAGGCCGGCACCTCCATGACCGATGGCCCCAAAGCCAACAGCTCCAAGGCCGGCACCTCCGAGGCCGATGGCCCCAAAGGCCGGCACCTCCAAGGCCGGCACCTTCAAGACCGATGGCCCCAAAGGCCGACACCTCCAAGACCGACGGTCCCAAAGGCCGACACCTCCAAGGCCGACGGCCCCAAAGACCGACACCTCCAAGACCGACGGCCCCATGACCAACGGCTCCAAGACTGACGGCCCCAAAGGCTGACACCTCCAAACTAGGCGGCCCTGGCACCTTCCAGTTGGCCCCAGCCATCTCGGGTCGACCCGGCTCGGCCCTGATAAGTTGGATTTCCCAGTTCCCGCCAGATCAGCCCCAGCATGGCCCTATCAGTTCAGGGCGCCACCTCTCTGATGCGCGCCGCCTGACAGCGCCAGATCCAACAACCCACTGGCCACGCCAGTGATGGGACAGGACCCACCTACCTAACAACTGATGGGACATAGCCCACCAACCAGCCCAGATTCACGCAAGGGCTCAGCAGACATTCTGACTTCACGAAAACCCACGTGATCGTGCCAGCATCAACCCCTATAAAAGGGTAAATCACTTCGAGAACCAGGTAACGCAAGTTTACACACTTGATACCCTAATACTCGGAGGAAAATTCCGGTCCTTCTGAGATCTCTTCCTTTTCCAAGAGCTCTCTCGAGCTCCTTCTCTGCTGTGACCTCGATTGCTGACTTGGGCATCGGAGGGTCTCACCGGAGGATCCCCTCCGGTCTTGGAACTTCTTTGCAGGCAATCCGGTGAAGCGAGGATTCGAGAAGCACTTTATTCCCGACGTCCAGGATTGGTGACCGGGCGTCATCAATTACCATTTCACAATCTTAATATATAATTTCTTATGTGATGAAAAATAAAATAGTTTAATATAGTCATATTATAGGTTTATAAGGTGAGGAATAGGAGGGGCAGAGTTTGCGAGGAGCACAGAGGTTGGGTTGTCAGGACGAGTGTGGGATGAGGGAGATGGGTTCCGGTAGGGACGAGGGAGATGGGAGCCGCTCGGACGAGGGCCGCTCGGATGGGTTGCGGACGCGGAAAGGACCTAGGGCAAAATAAAGAAGGAGAGGGAGAGGCTGGAAGGAGAAGGTTTCGGTAGGGAGGAGGGAGATGGGAGCAGGTAGGGAGGAAATGCTTCGTTGGCCTTCAGAGGAATGATAGGGACCACCTCCTTCAGCCGAAAACCTGCAAGAAAAGTTTCGGACTGGTGGTTCCGGCGGGGACCCTCCGACGCTCAAGTCAGCGATCTGGAGAACAGAAATTTTTTAATGAAAGAGTAGAGATTGAGTCCCTCTCCCTCGTTGGGGTCGGGCCCTTTATATACCTGTTCGGGGTCCCTCTTACCCTTCGTCCATGACAGTCGAATCATATCTTCTGTTAAGATCGGCTACAGCTGCTAAACGTGTGCCATAAGTATCGGCAACGGCCCATAATATAGCAGTAACCGCCCTTGATCTTGGCAAAAGAGAACGAGTTGACGGGCCACGTGGAAGCTCTGCGTGAATGTTGGAGCCAGTGGGCCCCATGGGCCACAATGATAGCGTTTGGGCTTGGCCTCAGCAAATCAGCCTTTCCTTCTCAGCAAGCCCAGGAAGTTCTCGGCGGGCCCAGCAAGTCTAGGACGGCCTCCCCGAGTCTGCCATCTTTTCTCTCTCCTCCGCATGAAACCAGCTTGCCCTCGGCCTCGTATGGCCTCGGACCTGACTCTCAGCACCGAGCTCCTCTCGGCCCCGGCCTCGGCCTTGTTATGAACAGTGCCATGTAAGAACTCTATAATCAATGCTCTATGGGAGAGCAAACAGATTGGCCGACATGGGGCATCCACAAGGTACCCGGTGATCTTCCCAATCTCAAAGCCAGCATCCACACATCACCTCTCAGGCATCCAGAAGTTCCTTCTGGATATGAGCCAGGCTCCACTGATATTTAGCCCAAAAGTCAAGCTGATCTTTAGCCCCAAGGTCAAACTTGATGTACTTAAGTGTCAGGCCCCGTCACTTTCGAAGAGAAACCAACCTGGTGGCTGGCAATCCAAACTGTGGGGTGGGGCATTCGGAACAGCCTAGAACACTTCTTTCCCACTCTCGGATGGCTTCGTCCAGCTTTCAAGTGTCCCAGCACCAGTATGAACGGCCACCTCCCGGACTCCACGGCCCTTGCTCTGGCTCCAGACCACGTCGCCAGCCCCTTCTCTCCCAGCGAGCGGCCCCTGCAGTTGAATCTACTTCTCCAACTTCACAGTCTTGCTGCCGGCTCTCGGTGCCATCTCCAGCTTGTGGTCTTCCCCGACAACATCATCCTGATTGCCATGTCATCAGTCCAAGTCCGACTTCCTGCCCCCCCCCCCCCCCCGACTCCATGCAGTCGGTCCTGACTCAACGTCTTCGGGCAGACCGACTCCACACAGTCGGCCCCGACTCGTCTTCGAGCAGACTTGACTCCACACAGCCCCGACTCAGCTTTGTTCAGACTCGGCTCCACCTCCCGACAGCACCATCCCGACTCCACGGAGGCTCTTGGCAATCGACTCTGGGTCACGGTTACTGGCTCTATGCTCTTGAGTCCGGATGGAAGCCCCGACTCCAGCTCTCTGTCTTGGCCCGGGCTCCCAGCACCTGCTCCCAGCCTTATGTCACCTGGCTAGGTATAGGCTATTTTTTTTCTAAGTACGGAAGCGTCCTAGCAGGGGACTGGCCTTAGCACGCCTCGTGCTAAGTCAGCCTCTCTCTCTCTCAGAGTTGTTGCACACAACTAGTAGGGTGAGGTTGATCGAGACCTCCCCCTACAGGAACCCCAAAAATCCTAACAAGTAATCACAGATAATGCCCAACCCCAAACACAAGATGTACAGGGTCAACACTACCCCAACCTCTTTGATTAATACAATCCTAAGTTTCACAGATCTCTCCCTCACCCTGCCTATAGGCTACAAGATCACTCACCCGTAGCCCGTGGATGATCGCCCGTAGGAAACTCCTCGATGGCATCGATCGTCTTCTCATTCTCCTCCTTCTCGTCCAAGATGGAGATAGAAGCTGCCTTCAACGTCTTGAAGGTGTTGGACGGGAACCTCCTTGATCCCACTCCGTATGTTGTGTTGATTGATTCCTTCCTCCCATGAAGACCTCTGCCCTTTTTATAGTGCAGCGTTGCTTCATCCCAAAGCTTCTTCCCAAATCTTATCCTTATCCACTTGTAGTCCAAATATGCACGCCACTTTGAAGCACCGCCCAATCTTCCATATCTCATCCTTTTAATGGCCGTTAGGTAGGCTGATGAAAGGGATCACGTTTCAGCTGGTTGGGACGTCTCCAATCTTCATCAAAATATCTCCAACGATTGCTTTGGATAAGGGTCCAGATATCTCTAACAAACTCCCCCAAAATCTTATCCATATCTTGAGTTAGTTAGATATAGATAATGGCTGATTTTCCTTATCCAAATCTGCTGGCTGGATCCTCAGATCTTATCCCTAAGATAAGGCTTAGATATTATCTGATAAGGACAATTTTATCCCCCAAAAATTGGAGCTGGATGATCTGGGCAG
The DNA here is from genome assembly GCA_900491605.1 of Calamus simplicifolius. Classification (NCBI taxonomy): domain Eukaryota; kingdom Viridiplantae; phylum Streptophyta; class Magnoliopsida; order Arecales; family Arecaceae; genus Calamus; species Calamus simplicifolius. Next base: position 92,193 of record UESW01000075.1, read on the forward strand.
TTGTAGGCTGGATCTGACCGTTACTGGGTGCGTCTGAGCGCTGGGCGCGCCTGGGCCCGGGGCGCGCGTCTGGGCGCGCCTGGGTGTCGGCCGCTGGGCGCGTGCCCGCCTAGCGCGCGCCAACGGTCGGCGAGCAGCAGCCCGCCTGCCCGCAAGCGGGCGCGCTGCCCGGCTGGCCGCCTGCCATCCGGGCGCGTGCGAGGAGAGTCGGGGGCGCGTGCCAGGCGCCGCCTGTGCCTGGGCGCGCGGCTGCCTGTGCACACCTGGGTGTGCGGCAGGGCAGGCCTGCGCGCGCCTGCGCGTGCGGCCAGTCTGGCCTTCGTGTGCTGTGCATTTGGCCTCGCTGCACACCATGCTGCTAAGGGATGGCTCCGGGTCTTCTTCGGCCATGCATGCTTTGCTGAAAACTGAGCTTGCTGATGCCGACTCCACGTGCCGTTGCGTCTGGGAGATGAGTCCACATCCGGCCTTGGCACTTGGATCACCAATCTCGCGCCATGTGTTTGACTAAGTGTGGGGCTTGCCGGCCCCATGGACAGACGTGCGCATCCCGTGGCACGGTCAAACTCCGTCCTGGCATGTCCTCGGCCACTGCCTTGCCCGCGCTGCGCGCCACGGGCTGTGCTACGGCCCTCCTGGCCGTGCGCATCACTGGGGCGGTGACAATCCTCGCCCACATGAAGACGCCGACGTCCCCGTCGCGCTCGCCGTCACGTAGGCCTGAATGTCCTCTCGAACTACCAAAGTTCTTCTGCTCGCCTTTAGGTGGCATCGGAAACATCCTCTCTGTGCCATTGTACAGATACTCCGTGTACTGGGGTCCTTGACTCGTACCCACCTTTCGGTCCGCCAAAATTCTTGCAATCTTCCTTGCGAACTTGGGTCGGATGGCAGGGCATCCTGCCTGGGTTCTCTAACTCGTCTGCAACCAGGTCTCCATGGTATGGTTTGAGGAAGCTAACGTGGAAGACTGGATGAATCTTCAGTCTGGCCGGCAAGGCCAGTTTGTAAGCTACTTCTCCCACTCGTCTGAGTACTTTGAAGGGTCCGTCATACCTTGGCAAAAGGCCTTTGTGGAACTTTCGCTTGGTCGCTTTCCTCCAAAGATAGGGCGTAATCTTCAACATCACAAGATCGCCCACATGGTACTCCATTGGTCGTCGATGCTCGTCTGCGCAGCTTCATCTGCATAGCCGCCCGCATAAGGCTGTCACGCGCCTTAGCGATGTTTTCGGTCCTGTCCCTTGAAATAGATGCGCCGCTGGACATGGGCCGTCATACTGTCGTGCAACCTCCAAGGGCGTCCTAGGCTGGTAGCCTAGGCATAACTCTGCTGGACTTTGATCTGTTGCTGAAGACCGGTTTAGATTGTAGGAAAATTGTGCCGCGTCCAGCAACTCAAGCCAGTTTCGTTGTCTTGCAATGACGAAGTGCCGCAGATACTCCTCGAGCAATGCATTCACCCGCTCGGTTTGGCCATCCGTCTGAGGGTGATATGCTGTGGAGAATTTAAGCTCCGTACCCACGATCTGGAAAAGCGTGGTCCAGAACTTACCCGTGAATCGGACGTCGCGGTCGCTGATGATATCTCCGGGCAAACCAAAGATCTTGACCACATGGGTGAAGAAGAGCGTCGTGCACGTCTCGGCTGTGCATGGGTCCGGTACCGCCATGAAGATAGCATACTTGAAAAATTGTCCACCACTACAAAGATGGTCGCTTGCCGTCCACCTCCGAAAATCCCACTATGAAGTCCATGGAAACAGATGCCCATGGTCGGCTTGGGATGGGCAACGATTGCAGTAGTCCCGCTGGCTTCCTGCGCTCCACTTTGTCCATCTGGCAGATCAGACAACTCCGCACATAGGCCTCCACATCTCTCCACATATTTGGCCAGTAGAAGTCACGAGATAGCAGGGCATACATCCGCTCCATGCCCGGATGTCCTGCCCACCTTGAGTCATGGGACTCTTTTAATAAGTCATGCCGTAAAGCTTCATTCTTCGGCACGACTAGCCTGCCTCCATGTGCGCGAAGCAAGCCGTCCTGGATCCAGAAGCGCTGCACCAGTCTGCTCGTCACATCACGCATTAGCTTGGCATATGCCGCGTCTACCTGCGCTGCCTCGCGGATACGCTCTATAACGCCTGACTGCATGGTCGCCACCGCAGCCACGTACTCCTGTACGACTTGGCGGCTGAGGGCGTCGGCCACTTGATTCTGACGTCCTGGCCGATGCTCCCAATCGAAGTCGAACTCCGCCAAGTATTCTTGCCAATGAGCTTGCTTGGACGTCAACTTGCGCTGGGTCTTGAAGTAGGTGTTGGCGACGTTGTCGGTAACAATTTTGAATTTAGTTCAGAGCAAGTAATGGCGCCATACCTCCAAGCAGTGTATCACAGCAGTCATCTCCTTCTCGTGCACCGAATACCGTGTCTCGGCGTCCTTGAATTTTCTACTCTCATATGCTACTGGATGTCCCGCCTGGACCAAGACTCCACCAAGCGCACAGTCGGATGTGTCCGTGTGCACTTCAAAAGGATCCTCAAATCTGGGTAGCTGCAAGACCGGCTCCGTAGCTAGCGTCGTCTTTAGCTTACCGAAGGCCTCCTCACAGTTGGAGGACCAACTCCACCTTCGCTCCTTCTTGAGCAGATCGGTCAAAGGGCTTGCGATGGCCGAGTACCCTTTGATGAACCTCTGGTAATAGTTCGCGAGTCCTAGGAACGATCGGAGCTCGCTCACTGTAGCAGGTGTCGACCAGTCCAGGATGGCCTGGACCTTGGCGCTGTCCATCCGTATCGCGCCATGGCCAACAATGTGTCCAAGAAAATGGACCTCGGTGCGTGCAAACTCGCACTTCTCCCTTTTGACGTAGAGGCGATGCTCCCGAAGTCGCTGCATAACTCGCCTCAAGTGCTCCACATGCTGCTGCAGGCTACCGCTGTAAATGACTATGTCGTCCAAATAGACTACGACAAAGTCATCCAAGAAGTCATATAGGACGTCTGTCATGAGATTGCAGAAGGTAGCTGGTGCATTCGTCAGGCCAAAGGGCATGACCAGGAACTCAAATGAGCTGTACCGGGTCATACACATCGTCTTTGATTCATCACCTGGTGCAATACGTACCTGCCAGTATCCAGAGCGTAGATCCAATTTGCTGAAGTATTCCGACTTCGAAAGACGGTCGAACAGATCTACTGCGTTGGGCACCGGGTAGCGATTCTTCACGGTGACCTTGTTGAGGGCTCGATAGTCCACACACATGCGCAGAGATCCATCCTTTTTGCGCTGAAAAAGGACCGGTGCTCCGAAAGGGGCGCGGGATGGCTGAATCAGTCCCACGGCCAGTAACTCATCCAGCTGAGTGCACAGTTCCTTCAGTTCTGCAGGGCCCATGCGGTAGGGGGCCTTTGCCGGGGCACGCTCCGGGCTCCAGCTCAATTCGATGGTCGTGCGTGCGTCGTGGCGATAATTCCTTTGGTAGCTCGTCGGGCATGAGATCGGCGAACTCCTGTAGTATCTCCCCCACATGCGCGGGCACCTCCTCTGCATCCTTCGATTCAGGCTAAACCTGGACTAGTGCCGCAACATATGTCTGGTCTCCTTTCCTTAGGCCTTTGCTGAGTTGCTTAGCGGATATCAGCCCTTTATCTGGAACTGTGCGCGAACTGGTGTTGGCCGTCTTCTGCTTTGCAACAGTTGACTGACCGCTGCTCTCTTCCTTAGCGGCTGGTGGCAATGCTGAAATGAAACCGGTGCTGTCCTCTGCTCCTATCAGCATGCCGTTGAGATGTGGAATGATCATTGCCTTGGCTGCCTTGAAGAACTCCAGGCCATGGATGATCTGAAAATCGTCAAGTGGGATCACCAAAAAGCTGCAAGGCCCTCTCCAGGGGCCGATTTCTAAATCAGCCTTTGTAAGGCCATTCACCCTCGCTGCCTTCGAGTTGATGGCCTTTATCATGGTTGCAGCGGTGGAAGTCTGTAACCCTAACTCCTTTGCTATGTCTTCCGTGATGAAGTTGTCGGTGGCACCCGTATCAATCATGGCCCTCAGCTGGTGGCCATTGACCTTCACCAAAACATAAAGAAGCCCTTTGTAGGATGGCGGCTTCTTGGTGACAAGCGCATTAATCGCTTGCAACGGGTTCACCCGGGAGGGTCCCTCTGAGTCGCTGGATTCTTCGACCAATTGGGAGATCAAGGCCGTGAGCTTCCCCTTCTTCTGACAGTCGCATCCGATGTGCACCTCCACAGATGAAACAGCCTTGGGGCCGCTCAGATCTGGTCGTGGTATCCTTAGACTGCTGAGTAGTTCTCTTCTCTTTTTGGGCTGTCGTCTTCTTCTTCTTCCCTTGCTTCTTGGGATGAGACGTCTTGCCCTCCTTGGCTTTAGCTTTCTGCTTGCCAGGGGCGGGGGTAAGCGTAGTGGTACGAAAGTCGACGAAGCTCTCGGCAGCAGCCATCGCCAAATTGAGATCTTTCACTCCTTGCCTTCGCAGCTCCACTTGCGCCCAATTCTGCAACCCCGACTGAAAGTTGAACAACTTGTCGGCTTCGGACATGTCTGGTATGTTGAGTAGCAATGAGCTGAACTCCTTGACATAGTCTCTGATGGAACCCGTCTACTTCAGCTTCTTCAGTTGGTCCCTCGCCACCCATGTGACGTTATGAGGGAGAAACTGAATCTTCAACTCTTCTTTGAGGGCCTCCCAAGTTGTAATTCCTGGCCTACCACGTTTCGATCCTCCGCGTTGCGAGTACGCCTCCATAGCTTGGCATCACCAGCAAGGAACACGCTGGCGAGGCGGATTTGTTGCGCTTTCGGTATATTCATTGTTAGGAAGTACTCCTCCACGTCCCATACGAAGTTCTCCAGTTCCTTGGCGTTGCGCGCGCCGCTGAAAGGCTTCGGATCAGGTACGCGGATCTGGGATGGATGTGGTAGATTCGTATAGGGCTGGCGTGCGCGCTCTCTCCTGAGGGCGTCCACTTCATCTCCCAGCTCCTTGATGTGATTCAGAACCTCCTCTAGAATGGCATCTCTTCCGTCCTGTTGGCCTTCATTGGAAGCGCTTGGCCCGGCTCCATGATCTGGTTGTGCTGGGATCGCCTGCTGGATCTGATTGATCTGCTGCTGCTGTTCCAAGGATCGGGTGATGAGATCAGTAAACCCATCCTCTGGAGGAATCCCGACAATAGCCTCGAGCCTTGCTATTCGATTGTTGTGATTCACCATGGTTGATTTTTAGAAGAAGAAAAAAATATGTTCTTGGGTTCTTGTATTGAAGGTGCTCTGATACCCTCTTGTCACCCGGTTAGGTATAGGCTATTTTTTTTTCTAAGTACGGAAGCGTCCTAGCAGGGGACCGGCCTTAGCACGCCTCGTGCTAAGTCAGCCTCTCTCTCTCAGAGTTGTTGCGCACAACTAGTAGGGTGAGGTTGATCGAGACCTCCCCCTACAGGAACCCCAAAAACCCCAACAAGTAATCACAGATAATGCCCAGCCCCAAACACAAGATGTACAGGGTCAACACTACCCCAACCTCTTTGATTAATACAATCCTAAGAGGAAGACAAGATGAATGTGCCGTAGCACTACAAGAAACCTCTCATAGATCTCTCCCTCACCCTGCCTATAGGCTACAAGATCACTCACCCGTAGCCCGTAGATGATCGCCCGTAGGAAACTCCTCGACGGCACCGATCGTCTTCTCATTCTCCTCCTTCTCGTCCAAGGTGGAGATAGAAGCTGCCTTCAACGTCTTGAAGGTGTTGGACGGGAACCTCCTTGATCCCACTCCGTATGTTGTGTTGATTGATTCCTTCCTCCCATGAAGACCTCTGCCCTTTTTATAGTGCAGTGTTGCTTCATCCCAAAGCTTCTTCCCAAATCTTATCCTTATCCACTTGTAGTCCAAATATGCACGCCACTTTGAAGCACCACCCAATCTTCCATATCTCATCCTTTTTAATGGCCGTTAGGTAGGCTGATGAAAGGGATCACGTTTCAGCTGGTGGGACGTCTCCAATCTTCATCAAAATATCTCCAACGATTGCTTTGGATAAGGGTCCAGATATCTCTAACAAACTCCCCCAAAATCTTATCCATATCTTGAGTTAGTTAGATATAGATAATGGCTGATTTTCCTTATCCAAATCTGCTGGCTGGATCCTAGATCTTATCCCTAAGATAAGGCTTAGATATTATCTGATAAGGACGATTTTATCCCCCAAAAATCGGAGCTGGATGATCTGGGCAGTTGTAGGCTAGATCTGACCGTTACTGGGCGCGTCTGGGCGCTGGGCGCACGCCTGGGCACGCGTCGGGCGTGCCTGGGCGTCGGCCACTGGGCGTGCGCCCGCTTGGCACGCGCCAACGGTTGGCGGGCAGCAGCCCGCCTGCCCGCAAGCGAGCGCGCTGCCCGGCTGGCCACCTGCAATCCGGGCGCGCGCAAGGAGAGTCGGGCGCACGCACGCTCCAGGCGCCGCCTGTGCCTGCGTGCGCCTGGGCGCGCAGGGTGCGTTTGGCCTCGCCGCGCACCACACTGCTAAGGGATGGCTCCAGGTCTTCTTCGGCCACACATGCTTTGCTGAAAACTGAGATTGCTGATGCCGACTCCACATGCCGTCGCGTTTGGGAGATGAGTCCGCATCCGACCTTGGCGCTTGGATCACCAACCTCGCGCCATGTTTCTGACTAAGTATGGGGCTTGCCGGCCCCATGGACGAACGTGCGCATCCCGTGGTACGGTCAAACTCCATCCTGGCAGGTCCTCGGCCACCTGCCTTGCCCGCACTGCGCGCCGCGGGCTGTGCTACGGCCCTCCTGGCCGTGCGCATCACTGGGGCGGTGACACTTATGTGGCACCAGCACCAACTCCATGGACTCGGCGGAAACCAGCCTCGACACCCGACGCCACGTCTTCATAGCCTGGGCACCATCTGACTCTGGGGGCACTGACTCCGTGTCACCAGCCTTCACTCCATGGACAACCCGAGAACACCATCCTGACTCCATGCCTTCAGACGGCTCTGGATGATGTCAACTCCATGTCACCACACCTTGTCTCCGACTCCTGGCTACTATCGATCGCGGTCTCCTCCCGGCTCTAGCCTCATCCCGTCTGCCGATGCTAGCATCGGCACGGCCGACACTGACTTCAATCAACGACTCCATACCAATGCTATCTCCAGATCGGGACCGACACTAGCGTCGGCTGCCGACACCAGAGTTGACTGCCGACACCAAAGTCATGGCATCGGTGTTGGCAGCCGACACCATGTGTCCCCAAGCCCCGGCTATGAACTCTGGATCATATATCTCTCTACTGTACTGTGAAAATGGGTCCCCAGCATCATTTCAGAGAAGAGCTGGTCATCAACCGACTCTAGGCTGTCCCTACTACTACCGACATCGACTCAACATCGTCTCCCAGCTCCTGGCCGATGCCAGCGTCGGTTACCGACACCAGAGTCAGCAACCGGTGCCCATCCAGCTCCCTCTACCGACACTAGCCTCGATCGATGACTCCAGCCCGATGCTAGCTCCAGATCAGGATTGATGCCACGTCTTCCAGCTCCTGGCCGATGCCAGCGTCGGCTACTGACACCAGAGTCGGCTACCAACGCCCTTCCAGCTCCCTGTGCTGATGCCACATGTCTCAGCTCCCACCTGCCGATGCTAGCATCGGCTCATGGCATCGCTTCCTCGGTGTCCCACTCGTCCCCCACTTCCTCAGCCATGCATGCGAAAGAGATTGCCTCCCATGCATGGAGCCATGCGTGTGCACAAGATCTCCTTCCATTCCTCCGCATAAAGCCATGCACAGCCCTTGCTCCACTTCACTACAGAATCCCAGTTGTCAAAGACTCATACAAGGCTATTCATGCATGCTAAATGGGACTTGCCAAACTCTTCAAGGCAGTCTTAGCAACTGATGGGGCTAGTTGACCCCATGAAAAAATAAATTTTTTTGGATGGCCCCAAAGGCCGACGGCTCCAAGACCGACGGCCCCAAAGGCCGACACCTGACGACCGACAGCCCCAAAGGCCGACGTCTCCAAGACCGACGGCCCCAAAGGCCGACACCCGACGACCGACGACCCCAAAGGCCGACACCCGATGGCCCCAAAGGCTGACACCCGACGGCCCCAAAGGCCAACATCTCCAAGACCGAAGGCCCCAAAGGCCGACGTCTCCAAGACCGAAGGCCCCAAAGGCCGACGTCTCCAAGACCGACGGCCCCAAAGGCCGACACGCGACGGCCCCAAAGGCCGACATCTCCAAGCCCGACGGTCCCAAAGGCCGACACCCGATGGCCCCAAAAGCCGACATCTCCAAGACCGACGGCTCCAAAGGCCGACACCCGATGACCGACGGCCCCAAAGGCCGACGTCTCCAAGACCGACGGCCCCAAGGCCGACACTCGACGACCGACAGCCCCAAAGGCCGACACCCGACGGCCTCAAAGGCCGACATCTCCAAGACCGACGGCCCCAAAGGCCGACACCCGATGACCGACGGCCCCAAAGGAGAACACCCGAAGATCGATGGCCCCAAAGGCCGACACCTGATGGCCCCAAAGGCCGACACCCGACGCCTGATAGCCCCAAAGGCCGACATCTCCAAGACCGACGGCCCTAAAGGCCAACACCCAACGCCTGACGGCCCCAAAGGCCGACATCTCCAAGACCGACGACCGATGGCCCCAAAGGCTGACACCCGACGGCCCCAAAGGCCGACGCCCAACGGCCCCAAAGGCCGACATCTCCAAGACCGATGACCCCAAAGGCCGACACTCGACACCCGACAGCCCCAAAGGCCAACATCTCTAAGACCGACGGCCCCAAAGGCCGACGGCCCCAAAGACTGGCACCTCCAAAGTCGGCGGGCCCGGCACTTCCCAGGCGGCCCCGGCACTCAAGCTAGCCAGCCCCGGCACTTCCCAGCCGGCCACGGCGTGTCTAAGCTAGGTGGCCCGGCACCTCCCAGGTGGCCTCGGCACCTTCTAGCTGGCCCCCTACGTCTCCAAACAAGTCAGCCCCGGCACCTTCCAAGCTAGGCGGCCCCGGCACTTCCATCCGGCCACGACGTGTCCAAGCTAGGCGGCCGGCACCTACCAGGCGGCCCCAACATCTTCCCAGCGGCCCCTACTTCTCCAAGCAAGTCGGCCCCCGGCACTTCCCAGCTGGCCATGGCGTGTCCAAGTTAGGCGGCCCCGGCACTTCCCAGCCGGCCACGGCGTGTCAAGTTAGGCAGCCCGGCACCTCCCAGGCGGCCCCAGTATCTTCCCAGGAGGTGCCTACTTCTCCAAGCAAGTCGGCCCCGACACTCCCCAGTCGGCCACGATTTATCCACGCTAGGCGGCCCGGCACCTCCCAGGCGGCCCCGGCATCTTCCCAGCCGGCCCCTACTTCTCCAAGCAGGTCGGCCCCGACACTTCCTCCACGTCTTCAATCCCGCCGAGTCGGCCAAGGCCATCCCCGGCCAGCCCAACTCGGCCCCGGCGTCTCCAGTCCCGCCGAGTCGCCTAGACCATCCCCAGCCGGCCCGACTCGGCCCCGGCGTCTCTAGTCCCGCCGAGTCGGCCAAGGCAATCCCAGGCCGGCCCGACTTGGCCCCGGCATCTCCAGTCCCGCCAAGTCGGCCAAGGCCATCCCCAGCCAACCCGACTCGGCCCCAGCGTCTCCAGTCCCGCCGAGTCGGCCTAGGCCATCCCCGGCTGGCCCGACTCGCCCCGGCGTCTCCAGTCCCGCCGTGTCGGCCAAGGCCATCCCCGGCCGGCCCGACTCGGCCCCGTGTCTCCAGTCCCACCGAGTCGGCCAAGGCCATCCCCGGCCGGCCCGACTAGGCCCCGGCATCTCCAGGCCGAGTCGGCCAAGGCCATCCACGGCCGGCCCGACTCGGCCCCGGCGTCTCCGAGTCCATCAAGTCGGCCCCGCCCCGGCACTGCCTTGCCAGCGGGACGGGCCCCAGCCATCTCGGGTCGACCCAGCTCGGCCCTGATGAGACGGGATTCCCCAGTTCCGCCAGATCAGCCCCATCGGTTCAAGAAACCGCCTCTCTGACGCATGCCATCCAACAACACCAGATGCGCGCCACCCGACAGCGCCGCTCGACAGCCCCGCCAACTGATGGGACGTAGCTTGCTAACCAGCCCAGATTCGCGCAAGGGCTCAGCAGATCTTCTGACTCACGCAATCCCCCGTGATCATGCCAGGATCAACCCCTATAAAAAGGTGAATCCACTCACCAAACAGGTACGCACGATAACCCCCAAAATTGTCATCTCAACTCTCAAAGGGATTCCTCCTCTCGGAGATCCCTCTTTTCCACAAAAACAGGGCTCACTCGAGCTCTTCTTTAGCTGTGACCTCAGTCACTAACTTGGCCATCGAAGGGTCCCACCGGAAACCCCTTCGGTCCGAGACTTCTTTGCAGGCACCCCGACGAAGCAAGGATTCGAGAAGCACCTCCGTTCCCGACGTCCAAGAGAGGTGATCGAGCGTCATCAGATTGGCACGCCAGGTAGGGGAGATAAGAAAAAAGTAGCGACGTTCTCCCTGAGCTACATTTTTCATCCCCTCTCTTCTTCCAGAAGCCATGGTGGTGACCCGAGCTCAGAACGCCTCCATCAGCTACCCAGCGGTGTTTCCCCTGCCAACTAGACAGCAGGAGGCCAATCCCCCTGCTGCCAACCCTACGGTCGCCTGCCCGCCGGACGCTGTCCAAATAGCAGAGCAGCTAGCAACCCTCTCCCAGCAAGTCCAGAATCTCACTGCCATGGTCCACGGGCTCCAGCAGCAGCAGTCCGTGGCCACCCAGCACCAGACCGCTCCCCCCGCCAGTCAGCAGTCGGCGAGGGGAGGCTCCCCCCGGCGGGAGGCCGGTCGGTGAGAGACCGACCGACGTCAAGCTTTCCCCAGGAAGCCTCGACGCGAACCCTCCAAGCGGCCACGGTCCCCTGACCACGGCCCCAATGAGTTTCCTCCCAAGCCACATCATCACGAGGAACCTAGGCGGAAGTCCCAACTTTCATCTCCATCTCCTTCTGCCTCCTCTTCTTCCTCCGAGCCATCTCGGAGGGCTCCGAAGATCAACCGCCAGGCGGAGGAACGCCTGGAGGAGTACAACCGGCGCCTTGATGAGCTCGCCAGGAAGATCAACCATCAGTCAGAGGAAGAGTTCGACACTCGTCCTCCTTACACTCGCCGCATACTGGAGGAACCGGTTCCCTCCAGGTTCTGCTTCCCCCAGGTGGACCCATGATGGTACGACCGACCACCTCGAGAGTTACAAGGCTATGATGCAAGTCCAGGGCGCCTCAGACGCACTCCTCTGCAAGGCCTTCCCCGCAACTCTACGGAAGGCCGCCCGTGCATGGCATTCGCGCCTGCCCCCTCACAGCATTGACTCCTTCTGGGAGCTGGAGAGGGCATTTTTGGCCCACTTTGATGCCTGCTGCTGGATCCCAAGGGTGGTAGACAACCTCTTCTCCGTCCACCAGAAGGAAGAGAGTCACTGCGGGACTTTGTGTCCCGATTCAAAACCGCCGCCCTTGAGGTTTACCATCTCGATGATGCGGTGGCCACCCTGGCGCTGAAGCGGGGACTCCTTCCGTCCCACTTCACCTTCTCCCTGGATAAGAAGCCCCCGAGCTCTTACTCCGACCTCCTCCTCTGGGCCCAGAAGTACATCCGAACGGATGAAGCCAACCTCACCCACCGGGAGTCTTCGAAGAGCTCCAGCCACAAATCCGCTCATCCTGAGCCGAGCGGACCTCCCCGACATCATGATCTGACCCACCTCATCGGTTCGACAACAGGCGCCGAAGCCCTGTCCCCGATGAGAGTAAGCTCACTCCTCTCCTTGCCCCTCGATCCCACATACTGATGGAGATCAAGGGCGAGCCCTACCTTCAACGTCCTTCCCCCATGAAGAAAGGTGTACCCCACGACAGAAGCCGCTATTATCGATTCCACTGGGACTATGACCACGACACCGATAGCTTCTACAGCTTGAAGCGGGCCATCGAGGAGCTCATCCAATGGGGCTACCTTGGCAAGTACGTCCAGAAGACGCCACAGCCGCTGCCGGCCATCATGGGGCCTCCACCTGCTCAAGCCACCGTCGACAACACTCCCACGGAGCGGACTATCGGGATGGTGTCCTGGGGATCAGCCTCTGCATCCAAGGACCGAGGGGGGAGGAGGCACCAAATAATGTAATGCCCCAGGGGGAGACTGCTATAATGGAAAATGTAAACAATGAAGGTGTTGGGGAGATTGTTGAGAAATTGTTGCCCCAATCTTATTGATTTGATGATTACCAAAAGCCATGAGTATATTAAAAGATGCAATGAGTTTATTTACATGAACAATGAATTTATTTAGAACAATCAATGAGTATGTTAAGTATTACTTTAATCAATTTGAAAGTAACTTCAAGCTCCATGTTTAAGCTTTCAAAAAGAAATTTTTATACTTCATATTTCAATCAATGAGTTTTTGGAACATTTCTTGAATTGATTCCTAATGACAATTTTATTGTATTCAAGTCAAAAATTAATTTAAAATGAATCTGGAACGAATTTCAAGTCAATCAGAAAATTCTCTGATTTTCGATACGTTCTGGAACCGACTCTAGAGTTTCAGAGTCGACTCCACTTAGTATACAGAGATATCTGTTTGTCTCGAGTCGACCCATGTGATTTCTCGAGTCAACCCCCGATTCTGTCGAGCCGACTCCATGACTGTGTGAGTCGACTCCGCTCAGACACCAGAGGATTGTTTTTCTGAGCACTTCGCGAGTCGACCCCTTACCTTTCATGAGTCAACCCCCGACTGTCAGGAGTCGACACTTTATTTTCGTTGAGTTGACCCTTTAACTTTCTGAATATTTCTATTTTTGGTATCTGTTGGCCCAGATGGCAACCCAAGAGGGGGGGGGTGAATTGGGTTCTTAAAAATTTAAGACTTTTAACAATTTAAATGAGATGTGCAAGTGAAAGGATTAACTAATAAGCAAAGCACAAACACAAGTATATGAGAGATAGAGAAGAGACAATTAGGCACGGCAAACACAAGATATTTTTATAGTGGTTCGGTGCAACCAACACCTACGTCCACTCCCAAGATCACTTGGGTCCACACTATAATCTCTCTAGATTACAGCCGAGTTGTTTTACAAGCTCACAACTCAAACTTGTTGTTTTCACGGGTGCACAACGAACCCAGCTGGTTTTAACTCGGGCTTACCAGCACAAAACCCTACAAGTTGTTTTTCTAGGGCTCACAACTAACCCAACACAAGCACTCCGGCTTGCAACGAGGTATACCAACCTCCACTAATTCAATCCACAGATTGAATCAGCAAACAAATAATAAAGATTGTGTTTGAACAATAAAGTGCTCCCCTTGAGCAGATATACAAATTAAGTACAAAATATAAGGTTAGAAAAGCCTGATTATTTTGCCGATGGTAGATGCTTGGGCTTTCTCCCTTCTTCTCTTCAACTCCTCTAGAAGTGTTGAATCACGCCTCAGCTAGATTCTTGACCGTTGAAGCTTTGGAGTTGAGATGAAGCTTTTCCCTCTTTTGAAAATCCGCAGATTTGACCTTTGAAACGCACTTGGATTTTCTTCTGGCTTTTGTGGAATGATGAGAAGGAGTAGACGAATCTTTCACTTGGATTTCACTCCTTTTGAATCTCTCTCTTTGAGCTAAAAGATTTTTCCAATAACACTCTGTTTTTCCCTCTTTTCAATTTCTTCTTTTCTCAATTTGATTTTCTCTTCTTTCTTTGATTTGAAAAGGCTCCTCTATTTATAGATTCTGAAAAATATAGCCGTTAGAAACAAAGAAAAATAGCCGTTATTCAAAAATCTACCGTTGGGCTGATGTGTCATTAAAAAAATTTCCGCCCAGAATTCGGGGAGTCGGCTCGGGACTGTGCGAGTCGGCTCGAGCAATCGAATCCAGAACGCACCAAAAAATTTCCAGGGGTCGACTCGCGAAAATCTGGGAGTCGACTCGTGACTTTCAGGGGTCGACTCGCGAAAAGCTGGGAGTCGACTCGAGAGGCACTCAAAAATGAGTCTTTCTGCCGTCTGAGTCGAGTCGGCTCGCACAGTCGAGTCGGCTCGAGAAAGTTCAGGGGTCGACTCGGAAACTCTCGAGTCGGCTCGGGACTGATACAAAAATCAGAAAACATTCTGATTTGCTTTGAAAATCATCCCAACCAACTTTAAATATAAATTTGACTTAGATAATGTTGTTTTAACAGTAAAGCTCAATTTCAAGCATTTCATTAAGTCATTGATCTTTAAAAGATTGATATAAAAATCATTTTTGAATTCATAAGTATAGCTCACTGAAACATATATTCAATTGATTCAAGAAACTCATTATATTTTTAATAGTTCATAGTTTCCAATTTGAAATTGAATATTTCATTGTTAACTAACATTTTCATAGCCTTTTAGAAAGTAAAGCAATGTCTTTTGGAAATCATCAAAATCAATAAGTTGGGGCAATTATGTTTCAATAATTTCTCAACAATCTCCCCCTTTTTGATGATGACAAAAACATTGAGTATATGCATTCATGATTGATTTGTGAATTAACTTTTGTGTTCATGGAAAGGCTCCCCCTCAATGAGGTAGCTCCCCCTATGAAACTTAATTAATAACCCATTTTTATCACAATCAATAGACAATCATAAAACTATAAAATTCTCCCCCTTTTTTGTTATCAACAAAAAGAATTGATAAACATTCATTCAAATTTCATTGACATAATTGAAATAGAGAATTCATTTCATTCAAAAATCTATACATCAAAATGTTCAATACATTCATAAAGAAAGCATAAAAACTTCAGTACAAAAATTCAAACTCAAAAATTTCTTACATTCTATTAAATGATCTACAATTTTTCATTCCTTCGATTGAATTTTTACATAGTCTTTAGTTTTTCATCAACAAAGTGCAAGCACTTTGATTTTATCTTGAAGCTCTGCGTTGCTTTGGAATAAGTCTCAATCTCCACAATGTCCTTAAGTTCTTCAAAGATATTCTTTAATCACACTTAAGGAACCGATGAAGATGAAGTGGATTCAATCTTTGAAATACGATCACAAGAGAATAAAGTGTCTCTTTTCATAAACTTTTCATTAAATTCATTTTAATCTTTCTTGATCTTCAACTTTGAGTTGCAAGATTTGTTGATCTGAGCTAGCAGAAGATGAAGTCTGAACAAGATGGAGCAGGGTGGAGCAGAGGTAGAAATCAAGGGGCTCGGAGGTGCAGGCGAAGGATGTCTAACAGAAGGTCCTGCAGCCTCTGTCTAAGCTCTATCCTCTGTCACTCTTTCCTTTCCCAACTTCCCATTTTTTGAAAATCCCATGCGATGAATAGTGCCAAAGTATAATAATCTGTATGTCTTAATTTTCTTGGCTCACTATCACTGAACACTACCCTTGGCTTCGAAAAATAAAGTCAAGAACCATGCCATAGGGAAGACTGGATTTCCTTTTCCCGCCACAGTCTGCATATACCAAAATCATCTAGGCAGATTGATGGGTTTCCCAGATACAATGCATCCATGACAAAAATATCTCGTTCTGAAACATAGTCAAACCGGCCTGTCTTGGGAAATAGAATCCTGCTGCAATATTGTGAAGCAATCTTAACTCCAATGGTAGCTGACTAGCAAAACTTCTTCAAATCCCTCAAAGTTACGTTCAATAATCTGATAGAGCAGGAGACCTATCTCAGAAGCAAATGTGAGGTCCAGATAAGGGTAATTCAATAAGTCTAGAAGAATGGAGTGAAATTTTACCCCTCTACCTTGCTTACAAGCCCATCATCTCCTCTAGACAAATTCTTGTAAAATTCTTTAACCAAAGCAGGATAGTTGGGCAATCCAAAGAACAAATTTCTCAAACCCATCTCGATAACTGTCTACCAAGAATCCCTCATTCTCAAACAACTCGAAATCCACTTCCTTCCAGTGGTTACATCCTACTGCTAGAAGGTCTACCTGGGAGGACGTGGAGCAGGAGCAGCTGGAGGAGAAGCAGACGTGGAATCCGAGGAAGGACGGCCGGACGGACGCTTCACGGTCCTTCCTCTTCATCCACCCGCCACCACTTGCTCCTCGGTTTTAGGTGCCATTGATGATTGGAAGGTGATAAAAAGGGTTAAGGAAGTTTTGGAGGGTTTGGGAAAGTTTGGAGAGGATTTTTGATTCGGGGAAATAAATGACCACGTCGAGTCGACTCGCGCAAAGAGTCGGCTCGCGACAAGTCACAGGCACAGACACGATCTCGAGGAGTCGACTCGCTCAGAGAGGGGTCGACTCCTGAGTTTCAGCAGAAACTCGAGTCGACTCCGAACTCTCGAGTCGGCTCCGGACATTTCAGAGAAAAAAGATTGAAATTTCTGAAATAAGTCCGGAAAATGATCATAAAAATTGATTAAAAATCATGGATTGAGAGATCAATTGATATGAGTTCTAGATAAGATTTCCTTAAGATTTTAAGAATTTGAAAGAATTCTAGATATATTTCCTTAAGATTTCAAAATTTACTCAAAAGGATTACAAATTCCTAATTCTCCTCTAAGATATTCAAAATCTTTCTTCACTTAGGGGTTTTGTTAATATGTCAGCTAATTGTTCTTCAGTGTTTACATAATCTAAACAAATTTCATCATTAGCTACATGTTCCTTATAAAATGATATCTAATTTCTATGTGTTTTGTTCTTGAGTGTTGAATTGGATTTTTAGTTAAATTGATTGCGCTAGTATTATCACATCTTATGGGTGTCTTATTAAGTGTGATACCATAGTCTTCAAGTTGTCGCTTAATCCATAGGATTTGCGCACAGCAACTTCCAGCTGCTACATATTCAGCTTCAGTAGTTGATAATGCAACTGAATTTTGCTTTTTGCTAAACCATGTGATTAAGTTACTTCCTAAGAAATGGCATGCACCACTTGTGCTTTTTCTATCAATTTTACATCCGGCATAATCAGAATCTGAATATGCAATTAGGTTTAATGTGGAGTCTCTAGAATACCATAAACCTACATTTTTGTTCCATTTAGATATCTTAAATTCTTTTAACAGCTATTAAATGTGATTCTTTAGGTTCAGATTGAAATCTAGCACATAAACATACTGAAACATTATCTGGTCTACTTGCTGTTAAATAAAGAAGGGATCCGATAATACCTCGATAATACTTTTGATCAACCTTTTACCTTCTTCATCTTTGTCCAGCTTGCATGAAGGACTCATTGGTGTTCCGAGGGGTTTCATTGTTTCCATACCAAACTTTTTGAGTAGTTCTCTTGTGTACTTGGTTTGGTTGATAAAGATTCCCTCCTTGCATTGTTTGATCTGGAGTCCAAGGAAGAAGTTGAGTTCTCCCATCATGCTCATCTCGAATTCTCCCTGCATTAACTTTGCAAATTCTTGACAAGAGATTCGTTAGTAGCACCAAAAATAATGTCATCTACGTATATTTGTACTACAAGTAAATCTTTACTTTTTCTTTTCAAAAACAAAGTTTTATCAACATTTCCTCTTGTAAAATCATTTTCTATTAAAATTTACTTAACCTATCATACCAAGCTCTAGGTGCTTGTTTCAAACCATATAAAGCTTTGTGCAATTTAAAAACGTGATTTGAAAACTCGTGATCTTCAAAACCTGGTGGTTGTTCTACATAAACTTCTTCATTAATAAATCCATTTAAAAATGCGCTTTTTACATCCATTTGAAATAAGTTAATGTTCATATGACATGCAAATGCAAGTAATAGCCTAATGGCTTCTAATCTAGCTACAGGTGCAAAGGTTTCATCAAAATCAATACCTTCTTCTTGATTATATCCTTTAGCAACCAATCTAGCTTTGTTTCTAATTACTATGCCATTTTCATCTAGTTTATTTCTAAAAACCCATTTTGTTCCTATTACTGAATGGTTTTTAGGTCTTTCAACTAAGGTCCAAACATTATTTCTAGTAAATTGATTTAGTTCTTCTTGCATAGCTAACATCCAATTATTATCTTTTTCAGCTTCTTCTATAGTTTTAGGTTCAATTTGTGATACAAATGCAAGATGATTACTAATATTTCTCATGTATGATCTAGTCCTTATTCCTTGAGATGGATCGCCTATAATCAATTCCTTAGGATGACTATGAGCATATCTCCAGTCTCTTGGAAGATCTACATCATTATGATCAATATTGACATCATCGTCCTTATGTGAATCATCATCTTTAGCCTCTTGTTCATGATCAGAAGATACTTCAATATTAAGTTTTTCAAGATCTTTTTCAATTATGTTTGTATCTTCCTCATCATCAATCTTTTCAGATCCAGTTGCTAAAGATTCATCAAAAACTACATGAATGGATTCTTCAACTACTAAGGTTTTCTTGTTAAAGATTCTATATGCCTTACTAGTTGTTGAATAACCTAGAAAAATTCCTTCATCAGATTTAGCATCAAATTTTCCTAAGTTGTTTTTACCATTATTATGAATGAAACATTTACATCCAAATGCATGAAAGTATTTTATATTTGGTTTTCTTTCATTCCATAATTCATAAGGTGTTTTCTTTAATATTGGTCTTATTAAAGCTCTGTTTAAGATGTAACATGCTGTGTTAATTGCTTCCGCCCAAAAATACTTTGGTAAGTTGCTTTCACATAGCATGGTACGGGCCATGTCTTCTAGAGTTCTATTTTTCTTTCAACTACACCGTTTTGTTGTGGAGTCCTAGGGGCTGAAAAATTATGATTAATTCCATTTCAGTGCAGAAATTTTCAAATAAGTGATTTTCAAATTCTGTTCCATGATCACTTCTTAGAGATACTATAGTAGTGTTTTTCTCATTTGTGACTTTCTTGAAAAATTTCAGGAACATCGAGAAAGTCTCATCTTTGTGAGCTAAAAACATTACCCAAGTATATCTAGAATAATCATCTACAATCACTAGACCATATTTCTTTCCTCCTAGACTTGTGGTTCTAGTTGGTCCAAATAGGTCCATGTGAAGTAGCTCTAGTCCCCTAGAAGTTGAAACAATGTTTTTAGATTTAAATGAACTTCTAGTTTGTTTTCCAAATTGACATGCATCACATATTTTATTATTTTCAAAATCTAATTTAGGTAAACCTTTAACTAAATCCATTTTAATTAGTTTTGAAATAAGGTGTGTGCTTGCATGACCTAATCTACGATGCCACAACCAACTAATATCATTAATGTTAGCATTATCAGCAATTAGGCAATGACTACTCTTAGAAGTTTTGTCTGTGTCAACTAAGTATATATTGCCAAATCTATAACCAGTAAAAACAATGCTATCATCAATAGAATTAGTTACAGTGCATAAAGAAGATTTAAATGAAACATTAAAGTTTTTATCACATAATTGACTTATGCTAATTAGATTATGCTTCAAACCATTAACATAAAGTACATTATCAATAATATAGATGGAGTTATGCGAACTTTACCAAGGCCCAAATTTGACCTTTACCGTTATCGCCAAATGTCACAACTCCACCTTTCTTTTCTTCTAGGGTGATGAATTCATCTTTGTCACCCGTCATATGTCTTGAGCAGCCGCTATCAAGATACCACTTCTTGTTTGATCTTTTGGCTACAAGACATTCCTGCAACCCAAGCTTTCTTGGGTCCTTCATGGTTAGCCCTTTCGGAACCCATTTATTTTTATTTGGTTGGCTTTTATTTCTTCTATCTTAACATTTTTTGTTTCTATTATTTTCTTTCTTTTTCTTTAACATTTTTCAGTTCACCATCATTATTCTTTCTCTTTGTCCTTGTCCTTTCTTTCTTTTCCTTTTCTCCTTCCATTTTGTTTCCAAATTTTTTTTTGGAAGGGTTTTTTTTTCCTCAAAAATCTTCTGAATTCTTGGCCAAGAGAGCAGTTTCATCATCATCTTCATCACTATCATCACTGCTGCTCTCTTCCATTCTGCAGTCTTGAGGGCAATGTTTTCTTCTTTTTGTTTCCTCCTCAACATGCTGCCTCATTGTCAATTCGTGGGTCATGAGAGATCCTAGAAGCTCCTCTAAGGGTAGTGCATTGAGGTCTTTGGCTTCTTGGATTGCTGTGACTTTTGCTTCCCACGATCTTGGCAATGACCTGAGTATTTTGCGAACAAGATCAGCATTAGTATAAACTTTTCCTAAGACTTTTCAAACCATTCACAATATCAGTGAATCTAGTGAACATGCATGTGATGGTTTCAGTTTGTTCCATTGTAACAATTCATATTTATGAACCAAAATATTTATCTTTGATTCTTTTACTTGGTTTGTTCCTTCATGTGTAATTTCCAACCTATCCCATATTTCTTTAGCGGAATTACAAGTAGAGATGCGGTTGAATTCATTTGAATCTAAGGAACAATATAAGATATTAATGGCTTTGGCATTAAGTTGAGCCATTCTCCTATCATTATCATTCCAATCCCTTTCGGGCTTTGGAACAATAGTGCCATCAATAAGGTGTGTGGGTGTACTAGGTCCATTTAATATAACACCCCAAAGCTCATAATCAGAAGCTTGAATGAATATCCTCATTCTAGCTTTCCAATAAGAATAGTTTGAGCCATTAAAAAGTGGAGGTCTATTCGTAGAATGACCTTCAGCAAAACTAGAACCACTTTGTGTTGCCATAATGACCTTTAGCTCTTGATCGTGAGATCAAACTCTAAATGAGCACTTGCTCTGATACCAATTGTTGGCCCAGATGGCAACCCAAGAGGGGGGGGGTGAATTGGGTTCTTAAAAATTTAAGACTTTTTAACTTTAAAATGAGATGTGCAAGTGAGATTAACTAATAAGCAAAGCACAAACAAAGTATATGAGAGATAGAGAGAGACAATTAGGCACGGCAAACACAAGATATTTTTATAGTGGTTCGGTGCAACCAACACCTACGTCCACTCCCAAGATCACTTGGGTCCACACTATAATCTCTCTAGATTACAGCCGAGTTGTTTTCCAAGCTCACAACTCAAACTTGTTGTTTTCCGGGTGCACAACGAACCCAGCTGGTTTTACTCGGGCTTACCAGCACAAAACCCTACACGTTGTTTTGGGCTCACAACTAACCCAACACACAAGCACCGGCTTGTAACGAGGTATACCAACCTCCACTAATTCAATCCACTGATTGAATCAGCAAACAAATAATAAAGATGTGTTTGAACAATAAAGTGCTCCCCTTGAGCAGATATACAAATTAAGTACAAAATTAAGGTTAGAAAAGCCTGATATTTGCCGATGGTAGATGCTTGGGCTTTCTCCCTTCTTCTCTTCAACTCCTCTTGAAGTGTTGAATCAGCCTCAGCAAGATTCTTGACCGTTGAAGCTTTGGAGTTGAGATGAAGCTTTTCCTCTTTTTGAAAATCCGAAGATTTGACCTTTGAAAGCTTGGATTTTCTTCTGGCTTTTGTGGAATGATGAGAAGGAGTAGACGAATCTTTCACTTGGATTTCACTCCTTTTGAATCTCTCTTCTTTGAGCTAAAAGATTTTAATAAACTCTGTTTTTCCCTCTTTTCAATTTCTTCTTTTCTCTTTTTGATTTTCTCTTTTTTTGATTTGAAAAGGCTCCTCTATTTATAGATTCTGCAAAAATATAGCCGTTAGAGACAAGAAAAATAGCCGTTATTCAAAAATCCGTTGGGCTGATGTGTCAAAAAAAAATCCGCCCAGATTTCGGGAGTCGGCTCGACTGTGCGAGTCGGCTCGAGCAATCGAATCCAGAACGCACCAAAAATGAGGGTCGACTCGCGAAAATCTGGGAGTCGACTCGACTTTCAGGGTCGACTCGCGAAAAGCTGGGAGTCGACTCGAGAGGCACTCAAAAATGAGTCTTTCTGCCGTCTGAGTCGAGTCGGCTCGCACAGTCGGCTCGAGAAAGTTCAGGGAGTCGACTCGGAAACTCTCGAGTCGGCTCGGGACTGATACAAAAATCAGAAAACATTCTGATTTGCTTTGAAAATCATCCCAACCAACTTTGAAATATAAATTTGACTTGATAATGTTGTTTAACAGTAATGCTCAATTTCAAAGCATTTTCATTAAGTCATTGATCTTTAAAAGATTGTATAAAAATCATTTTTGAATTCATAAGTATAGCTCACTGAAACATATATTCAATTGATTCAAAAACTCATTATATTTTAATAGTTCATAGTTTCCAATTTGAAATTGAAGTATTTCATTGATAACTTAACATTTCATAGCCTTTTAGAAAGTAAAGCAATGTCTTTTGGAAATCATCAAATCAATAAAGTTGGGGCAATTATGATTCAATAATTTCTCAACAGCTCAGCCTCCTCCGGGCTCGCCTAGCTGGGCCTCCTC
Organism: Calamus simplicifolius; assembly: GCA_900491605.1. Classification (NCBI taxonomy): domain Eukaryota; kingdom Viridiplantae; phylum Streptophyta; class Magnoliopsida; order Arecales; family Arecaceae; genus Calamus; species Calamus simplicifolius. Next base: position 114,627 of record UESW01000075.1, read on the forward strand.
CGGGCTTCCGTAGCTCGGCCAACTCAGGGCCCGGTAAGATTTTTCAAATAACGGCTATCCGTAGCTTTGGCCTCTAACGGGCTTCCGTATTTCGCAGAATCTATAAATAGAGGCCTTTTCAAATCAAAACACATCCTAGAATCAAAAAGAGAGAAAAGACCTTCAAAAGAGCCCGAACCTAGAGCATCATAGACAAAATCATATCAAAATAGAGTGAAAGAAAAGTGTGAAATCAAAGGAAGCTTCATCTGTG
>UESW01000076.1:0-112862 GCA_900491605.1 Calamus simplicifolius
TTTCCTCCTAGACTTGTGGTTCTAGTTGGTCCGAAAAGATCCATGTGAAGTAGCTCTAGTGCCCTAGAAGTTGAAACAATGTTTTTAGATTTGAAAGAACTTCTAGTTTGTTTTCCAAATTGACATGCATCACATATTTTTATTTTCAAAATCTAGTTTAGGTAATCCTTTAACTAAATCCATTTTAATTAGTTTTGAAATAAGGTGTGTGCTTGCATGACCTAATCTACGATGCCACAACCAACTAATTTCATTTATGTTAGCATTGTCAGCAATTAAGCAATGATCACTCAAAGATAATTTTTCTAATCAACCAAGTAAACATTGCCATGTCTATAACCAGTAAATACAATGCTATCATCAATAGAATTAGTTACAGTGCATACAGAAGATTTAAATGAAACATTAAAGTTTTTATCACATAATTGACTTATACTATTAGATTATGCTTCAAACCATCAACATAAAGTACATTATCAATAAATGTAGATGGAGTTATGCGAACTTTACCAAGGCCCATAATTTGACCTTTACCGTTATCGCCAAACGTCACAACTCCACCTTTCTTTTCTTCTAGGGTGATGAATTCATCTTTGTCACCCGTCATATGTCTTGAGCAGCCACTATCAAGGTACCACTTTTTCTTTGATCTTTTGGCTACAAGACATTCCTGCAACATAATCAAACTTTATGCTTAGGTACCCAAGCTTTCTTGGGTCCTTCATGGTTAGCAGCAATAAAAATTGTTCCTTTCGGAACCCATATTTTCTTAGCTTTAACATTTAACTTGTTTGTTATTATTTTTGCATTCAAATGATTTATGACCTTTTTCATTACATTTGAAACAAGTTATATTACTTTGGTTGGCTTTTATAAAAATATTCTTTAAGATTTTTTCCTTAATGTGTTATATCCTAAACCTGCTTTGTCAAAAACAGCTTTTTGACTATCTAAGATCATGTTAAGTTTAGTTGAACTTAAGTGAATTTCTCAACAATGTCTTTATATTTTTTAACATCTTTCTTAGAGAGTCATTTTCTTAAAGCTTGATTCTTTTTCTTTAATTAGATTTTTAGTTTCAGATTTTAACAAATCTATCTTTTGATTAAATTATCTTTTCTTTGAAGTTCTTCTTTTTCATTTTTAAGTTTTAACTTCTAAAGCTAATTCATTTTTACTTTTAGCTAAACTATTTGTCATTTTCAAAAACTTATACTTCTTTTTCAAGGATTTAAAATCAATCATAAGTTCATTGAAAGCCTCAAACATTTCATCAAATGTAAATTCATCATTTGAGTTTCAGAACTTACCTCATTGTCGTTGTCGTCGTCGTTGGCCATGAAGCAGATATTGGCAACTTCTTTTTGTTCTTCTTCTTCGGAAGAAGATCTTCACTATCAGTCCAAGTTGCCATGTAGGCCTTTTTCTTTTTCTTGTAGGCCTTTAAGTAAAGGACAGTCATATCTAAAGTGCCCTGGCTTTTTGCACTCATAACATACTAAGGGCTCTTTCTTTTCCTTTCTCCTTTTTCTTTCCTTTTCTTTTTCTCCTTCATTCTTGCTCCAAATTTCTTTTTATGGAAGGGCCTTTTTCATAAATTTCTGAATTTTTTGGCCAAGAGAGCAGTTTCATCATCATCTTCATCATTCTTCACTGCTGCTCTTTCCATTTCTGCAGCTTTGAGGGCAAGGTTTTCTTCTTTTTGTTCCTCCTCAACATGCTGCTTCATTGTTAACTCGTGGGTCATTAAGGATCCTAGAAGCTCCAAAGGTAGGATGTTGAGGTCCTTTGCTTCTTGGATGGCAGTGACTTGGCTTCCCACGATCTTGGTAGTGACCTAAGAATTTTGCGCACAAGATCAGCATTAGAATAAATTTACCAAGACTTTTTAAACCATTCACAATATCAGTGAATCTAGTGAACATGCATGTGATGGTTTCAGTTTGTTCCATAGTAAATAATTCATATTTATGAACCAAAATATTTATCTTTGATTCTTTTACTTGGTTTGTTCCTTCATGAGTATTTCCAACCTATCCCAAATTTCTTTTGCGGAATTACAAGTTGAGATTCGGTTGAATTCATTTGAGTCTAAGGAACAATATAAAATATTAATGGCCTTAGCATTTAGTTGTGCCATTCTCCTATCATTATCATTCCAATCCCTTTCGGGTTTAGGAACAATAGTGCCATCAATAAGGTGTGTGGGTGTACTAGGTCCATTTATTATTACTCCCCACAATTCATAGTCCGAAGCTTGAATGAATATTCTCATTCTAGCTTTCCAATATGAATAGTTGGTTCCATTAAATAAAGGAGGTCGATTCGTAGAATGACCTTCAGCAAAACTTGAACCAATTTGTGTTGCCATATGGATCTTTAGCCCTTGATCGTGAGATCAAATTCTAAATGAGCACTTGCTCTGATACCAATTGTTGGCCCAGATGGCAACCCAAGAGGGGGGGGTGAATTGGGTTCTTAAAAATTTAAGACTTTTTAACTTTTAATTAGCAAGATGTGCAAGTGAGAAATTAACTAAAGCAATGCACAAGCAAATAAAGAGAGATAGAGAGAGAGAAAATAGCACGGCAAACACAAGATTTTATAGTGGTTCGGTGCAACCAACACCTACGTCCACTCCCAAGATTCACTTGGGTCCACACTATAATCTCTCTAGATTACAGCCGAGTTGTTTTCCAAGCTCACAACTCAAACTTGTTGTTTTCCCGGGTGCACAACGAACCCAGCTGGTTTTACTCGGGCTTACCAGCACAAAACCCTACACAACTTGCTACCGAGGTAAACTAACCTCCACTTTCAATCCACTGATTGAATCACAAAAATAAATTGATTGAGCAATCAATGAGCAGTAACAAAATAAAATATTTAGAAAAGCCTGATAGCAGATGGTTGGCTTTGGCTTTTTCTTCTTCTTAACTCCTTTGAAGTTGAATCAGCCTCAGCAAGATTCTTGTTTTGGAGTTGAGATGAAGCTTTTTCTTTTGTTTGAAAATCCTTGACTTGGATTTTCTTTTGACTCTCTGGAGCAGTCTTCCTTTGATTTCACTCCTGAGATTTTTCTAAGCTCTGTTTTTCCCTCTTTTTGAAATTTCTTTTCTCTCTTTTTGATCTCTTTGATTTGAAAAGAGCTCCTCTATTTATAGAATCTGCAAAAATATATCCGTTAGAGACAAGAAAAATAGCCGTTATTCAAAAATCTTACCGTTGGGGCTGAGTGTCATCGTTAAAAATCGCGCCCAGATTTGCTGGAGTCGACTCATGCTTTTCCCGAGTCGGCTCGAGCTCGTCTTACCAAAAATAGAAATGTTTATAAAGGTTAGGGGTCGACTCGCCAAAATAAAGTGTCGACTCCTGAAAGTCGGGAGTCGACTCGTGAAAGGCTTGGGGTCGACTCGCGAAGTGCTCAGAAAAACACTCTTCTGGTGTCTGAGCGGAGTCGACTCGCACAGTCAGGAGTCGGCTCGACAGAATCAGGGGTCGACTCGACAAATTTCGTGGGTCGACTCGAGACAGATGCACATTTCTGTACACTGAGCGGAGTCGACTCTGAAACTCAGAGTCGGCTCCGGAACGTATCAAAAATCAGAAACTTTTCTGATTGACATTAAAATCGTTCCAGATTCATTTTAATTCATTGTTTTGACTTGAATCAATAAAATTGACATTTAGAATTGATTCAAGAACTATTCCAAAAACTCATTGAATAAAACATGAATTATAAAATTTCTTTTTGAAAGTTTGAACATTGAGCTTAAAGTTTCTTTCAAAATTGATTAAAGTCAAACTTTAACATTCTCATTGATTGTTCAAAATAAATTTGTTGCTCATTTAAATAAACTCATTACATCTTTTAATGAACTCAATGGCTTTTAGTAATCATCAAAATCAAAAGGATTGGGTCATATAATTTTTCAATAATCTTCCAACAACCAAAAGTAACTACTCCACCTCTTTTTGATTCAAGGGTGATGAATTGATCTTTGTCACCCGTCATGTGTCTTGAGCAACCACTATCCAGGTACCATTTTCTTTTCAGTCTGATGGCTGCAAGACACTCCTGCAAAACATTCATGTCTTAATTTTAGGTACCCAAGCCTTCTTGGGTCCTTCATGGTTAGATGCATTAAATATTGTTCCTTTGGGAACCCAAATCATCTTTCTTTTATTATGTGGAGATTTACACATATAAGATTTATGTCCTTTGTTTTCACATTTAAAACAAGTAATAATTGATGATTTTCAGCATGTATAAAATATTCTCAAGGATATTTGCTTTTTAAGCGGATTATATCCTAATCCAGCTTTATCAAAAACAGCTTTTTGATTATCCAGAATCATATTAAGTTTTGATAGAGCTTAGAGTGAATTTATCAACTATAGGCTTAAGTCTATCAACTTCATTTTTCAAACTTTCTTTTTCTTTTATCAAAAGTTCTTTATCTACAACATGCTTTTCATTTTCTAAGGATAATTTTTGCATTTGAGTTTTCAAATCTTTGTTCTTTGAACTTAGGTTCGCAAAATCATCCATTAATTCATAAAAAGCACTATGCAATTCATCAAAAGTGAAGTCATCAAGAAAACTCAGACTTACCTCATCATTGTCCGCCATGAAGCATAGATTGGCCATTTCACTCTTTTCTCCTCTTCGGAACTTGAGCTTTCCGAATCGCTCCATGTGGCCATCATTGCCTTCTTTTTGAACTTTCGGGTGCCTTTCTTTAGTTGAGGGCATTCAGATTTAAAGTGACCCGGCTTTTTACATTCAAACAAATAACTTCTTTTTCTTTGCCCTTGTCCTCATCTTTTCTTGCAAAGGGCTTTTTCTTTTCAACTTCTTCTTCTTCATGAATCTTTTAAATTTCCTTGTGATGAGTGTCATGTCCTCATCATTACTTTCATCTTCAGATTCATGAGGCTCTTCCATATATTCAGAAATCTTAAGAGCCATAGTTCTCTTCTTCTTTGACTCATCATCATCAATATGTTGCTTAATTTGAAGCTCATGAGTCATCAAGGATCCCAATAGTTCTTCTAGGGGTAGGGTACTTAGATCCTTTGCCTCTTGTATTGCAGTCACTTAGCTTCCCAAGTCCTAGGAAAGGAACGCAAAACCTTTCTCACAAGATCAGAATTATCATAAGATTTACCAAGATTTTTTAAACCATTAACTATATCAGTAAATCTTGTAAACATATCAGCAATAGATTCACATGCATCCATTTTAAACAATTCATATTTATGAACTAGCATGTTAATCTTGGATTCCTTGACTTGATTTGTTCCCTCATGGGTAACCTCAAGTCTATCCCAGATTTTCTTAGTAGAAATGCAAATAGATATGCGATTGAATTCATTTGCATCTAATGAGCAGTATAAAACATTCATTGCTTTGGCATTGAGTTGTGCCAATTTTTTATCATGTTCATCCCATTCCGTTTCCGATTTAGGAATCTCCATGCCATTAACTCTAGCAGTGGGTGTGTGTGGTCCATTGACTATAATACTCCATAGATCATAGTCAAGTGCTTGAATGAATATTTTCATTCTAGCCTTCCAATAACCATAGTTTGAACCATTAAATAGGGGTGGTCTATTAGTAGATTGGCCTTCAGAAAAAGATGAATCAGCTTGAGTTGCCATGTGGATCTTGACTCTTGATCATTAGATCAAATCAAATGAGCACTAGCTCTGATACCAATTGTTGGTCCAGATAGCAACCCAAGAGGGGGGGTAAATTGGGTTTTTCAAAATTTAAACTCTTTTGAAAGATAACCCCCAGCGGAAATAAAAACTTAGATTCACAAATTAAAACTGAACAACCACAAATAGAGAGTTGAAGATAAAGAGACAATCATGGCAAACACAGGAGATTTTATAGTGGTTCGGTGTACCTACACCTACGTCCACTCCCAAGTACCTCTTGGATCCACACTATAATCAAACTGATTATAGCAGAGTTGTTTTGCAAGCTCACAACTCGAACTTGTTGTTTTCTCGGGTGCACAACGAACCCAGCTGGTTTTCAAGGCTCGCCAGCACAAAACCTATCACCACAAGCTAATGCTTGCACAAGGCTAACAGCCTCAACTGAATCAATCACCAGATTGACCCAGCAAACAATATTTGTTTTTACAAGATAAATAGCTCCTTCAATGAGCAAATATACAATAATGAAACAATAATAAGAGGGTAGGAATCAAAGCCTGATTCGCAGATCTTGGTGGCTTCTTCCTTCTCTTCCTTTTGAATGGATCTTCCTTCAAGATGCTCTTGAGACTCAGAAGATCAGAAAGCTAGGGCTTCTTCCTTCTCTTGAGATTTCTTTGAAATGGAACAGCAAAAGCTTGGAATCTCTCTCTTTTCTTTTGGGGAATCAATATGATTTTCCTTACAAGTTTTTCCTCTTTTCTTTTCTGATAGATCTCAAAGATTTGTCTCTATTCTTTTCTTTTTGCCTCTCTTATCTTCTCTTTTGGGATGCAACAAATCCTCTTCTTATAGATCCCGATTAATCCATAATAGTTTGAACTATCCGTTAGAAATAAGTGTAAGAAGGATTAGATCCATAAATAACAATAGCCATTGGATTAAAATAGATAAAGATAAAGTTTAGAGTTGTTCTAACAGTTCTGGAGCCGTGTCTGACATTCTGGAGTCGGCTCTAACTTTTCTGGAGTCGGCTCTAACTCGAAATTCTTTAATCCGCTCGATCTGGAGTCGTCTCTGACTTTTCTGGGGTCGACACAAAATTCTTCTGGAGTCGACTCTAACAGTCTGGGAGTCGACTCTAAGTCGTGGCCTGAAAAATCATCATTCTGTCTTTTCTGTTGGAGTCGGCTCTAACAGTCCCAGAGTCGACTCTAAGTCTGTGCCATTTTTCGGAGTCGACTCTACGATTCCATGTGTCGACTCTAATGTCTGCAATCTTACCTTGACATTAGATTCGAACCAGAACTTGATTTGACTCTTGATTTTGATTATCAAGTTGACTTATAATCTGAAAAACTTAATCAAAATCATTAGTAACTTCAAATGTTATACTCAAATAGTTTGTTAATCATCAAAATCCTCAATTGGGTCAACAAAGCAGAAGGTATTCAGAAGCAGAGATGTGGTATTTTTTGAAGATCAAACTCTTCAAGACTTCAAGAAAGAGGTGCCAATCAAGTCTTCTGTAGGAGGATTAACAGACTGTGATCCAGTTACTCCTCCAGTATATCAGGGTGATGGGGGAGATGTACAAGAAAATAGTGCAGGAGCAGATGTTAACTCACCGGTAGAACATGTTGAGCAGAAAGGAGATCAGGAGCAACCTCCTACAGAGCCTCAACTGAGAAGATTTACTAGACAATGTCAACCTTCCAAAAGGTATTATACAGATGAATATATAATTCTTACTAATGCAGGTGAACCAAAATGTTACTAGGAGGTAGTTGAAAGTGAGCAGAAAAATGAGTGGTTAATAGGTATGCAGGAAGAAATGGATGCCTTACAGAAGAACCATACATATGATTTAGTGGAACTACCAAAAAGAAGGAAGGCTTTAAAGAATAAGTGGGTTTTCAGGTTAAAGACTCAACAACATTGTTCTCAACCAAAGTACAAGGCCAGATTGGTTGTGAAAGGCTTTGATCAAAAGAAAGGTATTGACTTTGAAGAGATTTTTTCTTCTGTTGTTAAAATATCTTCAATTCGTTTTGCTCTAGGTATTGCTGCTAGTCTAGACTTAGAGGTTGAGCAGTTAGATGTGAAGACAGCTTTCCTTTATGGTGATTTGGAGGAAATCTATATGGAGCAACCAGAAGGCTTCAAAGTCAAAGGTAAAGAAAATCTTGTTTGCATATTGAAAAAAAGCTTGTATGGGCTGAAACAAGCTCCAAGGCAGTGGTACAAGAAATTTGATTCATGGCTAAAAATGGATACAAAAGAGTGGCTTTAGATCATTGTGTGTATATCAAATGGTTTAGTGATGATTTTGTCATACTCCTACTTTATGTTGATGGCATGCTTATCCTTGGAAAAGATATGTCTATGATTGACAGAATGAAGAAGGAGCTGAGCCAGTCATTTGCAATGAAGGATATGGGACCAGCAAAGCAAATACTGGGCATGCAGATTTTTCGTGATAGAAGAACCAAGAAAATATGGTTGTCACAGGAAAAGTACATTGAGAATGTATTGGATATGTTCAGTATGAGCAATGCAAAGCCAGTTGGTTCTCCTCTTGCAGGTCACTTCAGGTTATGCTCAGAGCATAGTCCTTCAAGTGATGAGGAGAAGGAGAAAATGAAGAAGGTTCCTTATGCTTCAGCAGTCGAAAGTTTGATGTACGCGATGGTATGTACGAGGCCAGACATCACATATGCAGTGGGTGTTTCTAGCAGATTTCTTGCAAATCCAGGAAAAGAGCATTGGACAGCAGTGAAGTAGATTTTCAGATATCTGAGAGGAAGCTCCAAAGTTTGTTTAAGCTTTGGGGATAGTCCACCTGTGCTGATTGATTACACAGATGCAGATATGGCGAGAGATATTGATACAAGGAAGTCCACATCAGGTTTCATACTTACTTTTGCAGTGGGAGTTGTGTCATGGCAATCCAGATTGCAAAGGTGTGTAGCTCTCTCTACCATAGAGGCAGAATATATTGCTGCTACTGAGGTCTGTAAGGAGATGTTGTGGATGAAAGAATTCTTACATGAATTAGGGCTAAAATAGAATAATTATATGGTACATTGTGACAGCCAGAGCACCATCCACTTGTGCAAGAACCCAACTTTTCATTCCAAGTCAAAGCATATAGATGTCAAATACCACTGGATTCGAAATATGTTTGAAGAGAAGCAGTTGCAGCTTCAGAAAATTCACACAGATGAAATAGGGCAGATATGTTGACAAAGACCTTGTCAAAAGAAAGGCAAGAGATATGCCGACAGTTGGTCGGCATGATTTAACACTAAGAAAGCATAAGACAGCCTCCCTTATGGGCTGAAGGGAGAGGTTGTTGGGCCCATGGCCTAATTTGTTTAGCCCATTAGGGCAAAAGGGAGCACCACTCCTTTTTCTACCAGAATTTTTTTTCTCTCTTAAAGGGAGCTGCCGCCAGGAAGAAAAAAAAAGGTTTTGAGCGGCCGTCTTTTCATTTTTTTTTTTTTCGTAGCATCCACCAGTTTTGTGTGAAAGGAAACGACAAGAAGAACGAGACATTGGAGGATCCATGGGATTTCTTGAGTGTGACTTCGTAAGCCGTGAGTGTGGAGAGAAGGCTTCGGTTAACGTGAAGGTGGGTGAAGAAGAAAAGAAGAGAAGAAGAAAAGAATTGAAGAAAATAAGGAGGTAATGCAGGAGACCATATTTTTCAGTGACGTAATCCTTATATCCCTATTATTCTCTTGTAATTGTTTCTTAAGTCCAGGCTAGGGACTTTGAGACTTGGATATTTATTATTCTATAGTGGATCTTCTTTTCTGGTTTGTCCGTGGTTTTTTTTCCGTTATTTTAGAGAAATTTTTTATGTAAATCTTGATGTTTATGTGATTATGTGGTTTACCCATTTAATTTATTATTTTGTTGCGTATTATGATCCGCTAGTATTTGTTGTATACTTATTTTTTTTATAAAAAAATAATTTAAAAATATAAATAATTTTAAATAAAACATAATTAGGATTTAAGGGTTGATGGCGATGGTAGCTGGACTAGGCGTGGGGTGAACCTTAAAAAGCTCGTTTCGCAAACCCTGCCGGATAGACGTCATTGTGTCACATAAGCTCTACCGCTGTTGCTATCGCGCATTTTGGTACGGTTAGCACTTCTTTTTCACAAACTCGAGGGCCAAGGGATAGCCTATCAGTCAAAAAGAGCATCATGGGTTTTGAAAGAGATCCCATTAATTATTGAAGGAATAGACCTTTTTCATTGGATTAGATTTTTTTTTATGTGTTTGGTGGATGGGCAAGCATCAGACTTTGTCATAGTTTAAATTTCAGAGACAAAAAAAAAGAAAAAGAAAACAAAAGCCTTTACCATCCCTATTCTCCATCTTATTTTGGTGCTTGGCGAGACATTCCTCATTTATTTCCATTCAAACACACACACACCCTCTTGATTTCGAGTTTGCTTTAATCTCCCCCATGGGATTATTTAATATATTCAGAAGGTGATTCGCTGAAAGATAACAAGATCCCTACAATCCAGCCTCTTAAATATTTTAAGCTCATTTCTCTAATTAGAAAATTTTAAATTGAGAGTGAAGTTTACTTTTAAAAAACAAATCAAGGTATTGATGAGACTGTCCATATTTTTACCTTTTTCATCGTCACATCGCAGTGTATTTATTTGCTGTGGTTGTGTCAGTCAAATGAGCGGTATTATATTTATGAATAATGTTAGACTCAATAATAACAAACTCTTTATAGAGGATCAGGAGTCGTTCTATTTGCCCCGCGTTTTTAACTAAGGAGCTCCCGTGCCATATTAAAAAAAAATAGTATTTTTGTCCTTTAAATTTTAGAATCAAAATATCCCTCCCCCTATCCTTCTCCCCCTCCCCCTCCCCCTCCCCCTTCCCCACCCCCCACCCCACAACAGCCCCTTGAGCCCGTGGCCCCCTTGAGACCCCTCAAACAGTCCCTACAATCGTCCTCCCACTTTTCTCACTCCGGATTATCATTGGATCCTCAATTGAAGCAATTTCAACCTCAAGACAAGCATGGACAAGCAATTAATAATTTATGAAGGTGCTACGGTCGCAAAGGTTAGTTTATATTTTCGTCTCAAAAAAAAAAATTTCCGGTTCGTGCATTGTTCAGCCCTGTGTGGCCGAACAGGTTAGCTCTGTTCGGCCACAATAAGCCGAACAACTTAAATACGTTCGGCCCACTAGTGCCGAACAGAAGAATTCTTTCTTCTGTTCAGATGAAGGAATTCTTCTGTTCGGCCCTCTGTCGCCGAATAGAAAACTTCTGTTCGGCCACACAGGGCCGAACAGAAGATCTATGTTCGGCGATGATTTCTGTTCGGCCCTGAGTGGCCGAACAGAGTGTTTAATTTTTTGGGTTTGATTAATTATGATTAGGGTTAAAATTTATTATTTGATCGTGCAGAACGATGCTTCGATCGAATGCAGCGTGATTGGCTCCGATTGTGTAATGGATTACACAAATGAATTTACAACTTACGAGGTAAAATTTAATTACATTTATTTCCGGATTTTTGACTGAGCAATGTTTATAATTGTCTACCAATATAAAACTATTTATTTTATAGATATTCAAAAGTAGAGAAGAATGTGTAATTGGTGTCGGGAAGTCGGAAAGAGGAATGGATTTGTTGTTATTATTAAAAAATCCGATTCGGGCAGCAATGTTAAGAAATCAAGAATTGTTTTTTCTTGCGAGAGGAGCGGTACTTGCAAAAGTAAACACATCAAGAAAAGGGATCAAAGACCAGGGCTAGTGGCACTAAGAAGTGTGGATGTCCTTTTACCTTAAGAGGGAAGAAATTGGACACTGCATATGATTAGATGTTAACGATCATTTGCGGCGTGCATAATCATCCAGCTGAAAAGCATCTCGAGGGGCACTCATATGCGGGACGATTATCTAAGGAGGAGACTACAATACTAGTAGAGATGTCGAAGAGTTTGGTTCGGCCTAAGGACATTTTATCTACGTTGAAGCAAAGGGATGCCCTCAATGTTACGACAATGAAGACAATCTACAATGCACGACAGAAGTGCAAGGCTGTAGAGATGCAACATCTTCTTGGTAAATTATATGAGTGTAAGTACATTGAGTGGAATAGGAATTGTATCAAGTCTGATGATGTGCGTGACTTGTTTTGGGCACACCCTGGCAGTATAGACTTGTTACATGCATTTCCTCGTGTGTTGATAATGGATTGCACTTACAAGACCAATAGATATCGTCTTCCTCTCTTAGAGATTGTCGGGGTGACATCAACTGACCTGACACTTTGATAATGTATGACAAATTATATAAATGCACAAGTGCATGGTCTTATGGTACATACCTCATCTGCCCTCAGTACATCTAATGACTCGCGTAGAATCACTAAATGGTCCATCGTAGAACGGGGTGGAGTGCCGGGAGTCCATCGGTGTACGCGAGGCCTAGCATCAGTATAGTCTAAGGCTGGGTGAGGAGTGAGAAAGGAAAAATGCTCATAAATCCATGCATGGAGAAGCGTCATATATCCACTGACCTGTCTAACGGATGCCCTAGACGCAATCCCCAACTGCCGATATAAATGAGCCAAGGCACCCGCACCCCAGGCATATGTGCTCACTCTATCCAAATGCCGAAGCAGAGCAAGATAAGCTATAGGCACCCGCGTCTCGCTCTTATCGACAAAAAGTGTACACCCCAACAAAAAAAGCAATACGCTCGTGCTGCACACTCTATCCTACGGCGGCTATCTCTATCTGATACATTTTGAAAATGACTCTTCAGCCACTCTAACCTCACAGACTGACCACGAACTGATATAACCTCCTGACGGGCGTTATCCTGTGATACATCAGCACTAGGAGGTCCTCAGCATCCCGATTACTCATCCTATCAATCGACAAGGACACTGAGGCACCCATGACACTAATCCCTAATATGGTGGCAACATCATCCAACGTGATTGTCATCTCACCAAAGGGAAGATGGAAGGTGTTCGTCTCGGGCTGCCATCTCTCTACAAAGCCCGAGACAAGAATCTTATCGGCGAATCGATAAGAGCAATGCACTAGCTCTAGAAGACCAGACTGCTGAACTATATCCCTGAATCTCCTATTCGATTACCCTGATGCCCACCACTGCCACTCACCTACTTTGGCAGCATGGTTCATGCACTTCAGTGAAGTCCGTTCCTGCAAAATATAAATGGATAACATGAATAACACCTAACAGCATCGAAATAATATAATAAATAATATACAGTAGAACAACGAACAAATACCTGTTGCCTCCAGATGGAGGCTGCAATATGTGTCCTGAAACTCCTAAGGACAGAGTCATCCTCAGGACCGCTTGGACAAGGACCATCCGCCTCATCATCATCAACATCCATAGCTGGGATGTCCTCGTCTGCTGTCTCATCTGGGGGCGTGGTGCAACAACAACCTTAGGAACCTCATAAATCTCAATAACCTGAGGCGCCTGGGTTCTACGTCTCCTAGCAGATGCAGTGGGTCTAACTCGTGAGGGGCCAGCATCATCCATATCTGAAACATTATAATATTCATCATTAAAATAAAAATATCAAAATAATATATTTTTATTAAAATATATTATAATATAAACTCATTTAAAATTATAAACTTTATAATATACTTGATTATAATTATAATATACGTTATAATTATAATATACTTTATACTTTATAATATACTTTTATAATATATTATAAATTATACTTTATAATATACTTTATAATATATTATAATTATAATATAAATTATAATATACTTGATTATTATAATTATTATTATAATATTTTATTATAAAATTATATTTAATAATTTAATTACTCTGTTCGGCTGAGCTGAGCCGAACAAATTTAATTCTGTTCGGTCGAGTTGAGCCGAACAGATTTAATTCTGTTCGGCTGAGCTGGGCCAAACAGAATTAACTCTGTTCGGCCCAGCTCGGCCGAACAGATTAATTCTGTTCAGCCCTGTTGGGCCGAACAGAGGATCTTTGTTCGGCCAACCAAGGCCGAACAGAGATCCTGTCTTTGGGACGGAGGGGGAGAGGTTGCGGAGGGGTGGAGTCATGGAGTCGTGGGAGAGATGGACGCCGGGGAGGAAGGGGAGGTTGGTTTTTTTAAAAAAAATAAAAGCCCTATGGAATTTTAAATCCAAATCGAGAGAGGGAGAGAGGGAGGGAGGGGAGAAGAACCTACCTGCCGGGAAGCCGTTACCGGGAAGACACCGCTAGGGAAGACGCTGCCGAGGAAGCACCGTGAGAGAGAGCGAGCGGACGAGCGCGTCAGACCGGGGGGGGAGAGGGGGGATACTCAGCAATTTAGGAAGGGAGATTGAGGAAGAGGCGGCACGGGGAGAGTTGAAGGGGAAGGGGTAGTTTAGGTATTTTATCATTTTAGGGGGGGCTACTTAGTAATTTCTGGGGCTACTAAGTAGAAAAAAAAACCCTCAAATAGAGGGGCTCCACAGCGAAAGTCGTGGGCCAAATAGAAGCTCCCGAGGATCAGCCAGGTGATTTTAAGAAAAAAATATCTAAATTGCTAATTTACAATAGTAAACAAGAGAAAAAAAAAGGTAAGGGAGAATAAGGCATAACATTTTAATGACATGCCAAATACTATTTATCGTATGAAATGGCACCATTCTTTGGCCTGAATATAATTTAATAATATATTTTATTTGTTTCAAAGAAAAGTATTTTTTTAACCTTTTAGTCTAACTAAACTAATGAAAATATGCCAATTTTTACTTGACCTTCACATAATGCTCTAATATTGTCAAGCCGTCAAATATTAATGCTATGATGCAAACTTGTGTGACAAGCTTTTCTCTCATTATTTCATATTTGATTGGATATACATGCATATGTGTTGAGAGGTAAAATCATCGTTGCGTTGATAATCATGCGAAGGGGCTAAGATCAGCCCCATCCCCCACCCGCTACACTACGCCCATAAAGAACGAGCTAACTAGTATGGTCCAGCGGGTCGAGCAACCCGTAGCTCGGTTCCCCCAAGCAATAGCTCGGCTCCCCTGAGCAACCCATAGCTCGGTTTCCCCGAGCAACCCATAGCTCGGCTCCCCCGAGCCATTCATAGCTCGGCTTCCCCGAGCAACCCATAGCTCGGTTCCCCCGAGTTGTCCATAGCTCGGTTTCCCCGGGCCATTCATAGCTCGGCTTCCCCGAGCAACCCGTAGCTCGGCTTCCCCGAGCAACTCTAGCTTGGCTCCCCCGAGCAATCCGTAGCTCGGCTCCCCCAAGCTATCCCCGAGCAATCCATGGCTCAACATGCACCTCCGCGGAACCTGGCACGGGAGAGCCCAAGTCTAGTGTAACAGAATCCCAAACAAAGAATCATATCGATGAGTGGTCTAGGATCTACAATAACGGCCTAGGACCTACGCAGTCATTAGATCTCAGGCCATCAAAGAGCTCTCTGAGCCATCGATCCTCCAACGGACAAGATACGGATCCCACCGGCTTCACAACAGCTTGATTCGAATCATCTCCGTATCCCAACAAACTTCGAACCTTCCAGAAGGCGCTCAAGATTCAGGTGATTTCCTATAAATATGATACTTCTAGATTCTCTCAGGTACGCACGCACAAGCCCCCGTACACAGCTCCTAGCTAACTCTCACTCTCACTCTCACTCTCTCTCTGTCACTGCTCACCCTTCTCCTTCTCCGCCATCGGCGCTCCCCAAAAGCTCCCGATTGGCCGCCCCTGGAGGGACTCCCCAGAGAGATCCTTCTCCTATTTCTGTTGATCGTCGATCCCCCACTGACTTGAGCGTCGGAGGGTCTTCCGTGGAGGGCCACCCCCAATGCCTCTCGCGTGAGGACTTCTGTGCAGGTCCGCCCAGGAGGAAGCCCGATCAGGAGACTGGTCGCGCCCGAGTCGGAGGTCATATTCTGGCGGCAACAGATTGGTGCTAGAGGAAGGCCCTTCACCAGAAGATACCCCGTGAGGTTCGATCGCTGGTTCGGTAGGTTCGGCAGGTTCGGCCACCCCTTCATCATCCGCTGGCTCTCCCACCAGCAGCCCAGGCCGAACCTCGCAGCTGTAACCACTTCTCTCACCTCGATCGAAGCGGAGGCCGCTCCCGCCTCCGCCTACAACCTCTCCAAGCCACCGGCCTCCAATGAGGGAGACCGAGCCGCCCCGACCACGGGGGTCTCCAAGTGAACCAACGTCGTTCCCTCGCCATCGTCGGACAAAATGACAACAGGTGGGTAGGAAATTTCAGCAGCCTCCTCCGAAACCCCTACGGTATCCTGATCTTCGCCTCCTGATAGACCCTCCTCCGGCGCCGAAAGATCATGCGCCGCCAGAACTTCGATACTTCCGGCTCGTGGCGACGAGGAGCGCCGATCATCACCATCTCTCCTGATCCCCCTAGGGCGGGAGCTGGAAGGGCGAGACCTCTTCTCGGCCCTATGCTTGCTGCTGGAGCCGGATCTCCTGCGGCGCTTGCCTAGCTCCTCCCTCATCTGATTTACGAACGCTGACCTTTCAGCTGTAGGGGCAACATGGTTCGCCCGTTAGCTCGCACAAGAATCAAAGATGGAATCACATTAAGCTATTGGCTACGAAGTGATACTCACCGCGAGGATCAACAGGACTCAATCCGACCGCGAAGAGAGCGTTCTCTGAGAAGAGCACTAGCTGGAAGCGCTCGACTGCCGCATAACACGGTCAAATCCCTTTTCTCCTGCTCGGTTAACTCCGGATGCGCTTCTGGATCCTTTACATATCGTCCCCACACCCGAGGGAAATCCGAGCCAATATTCCCCTCGACTATAAAGAATCATGATTTCCATTCCTTTATCGACGATGGGTTATCCGAAATCATCTTGAAGGACCTCCGGGGACCGATGTAAGGCCACTTTGAGGCCCTCCCAGAGACCAGCTTGTAGCACACCCTGAACATCGGAAGGGTCGCGGTCACCCCAACATGGCTGCACAACGAGATGAATTTGATGAGGTTGCGCCAGCTGTTGGGAGCCACCATGGTGAAGCATATATTGTAGAACCTCATCACCTCCCGCACCAGCGGATGAAGAGGAAACCTGAGGCCTGCCCTCAAACTTTCCTCATAGCAGAATGCTCCGTCCCCTAATCCGGATGTCACCTTGTCCTCAGCCGTCGGGAGAAACAAGGTAACATCCTGGGGAATCTTGTACAGGCGGTGTATCCGTTCCAGATCTGCCAGGGTCACCTCTGAAGCCTGATCACTCGGACTTACCATGTTTTCGATCGAAAGAGACGCTGAGCAAGGTCGCTAAGAAACGGAAAGACGAAGTTCTCTAAGAGAAAGTGAAAGAGCGCTACAAATAGGGATGGCGCCGCCATGACTCCGTTTTTCCAAAAGAAACCGCCTCAGGGAGAAGATGAGGCATCTCAACCAAGACGTCCGGAACCGCCACTACAGGCGCTATGAAAATCGAGATCTCCTACGTTGTGTTTCCCCAACTATTGCCTTCGCTCCTAAGGAACGATGGATCCACCTCGAGAAGGCAAGACGGCCATGAAGCATTATTTAGGGCATCATTGCGTGGGCTATCAAATATATGTCCCACCGTTCGGATTGCGCCACCTAAGTCTATACTCCCTACGCCCGAAAAGCTTCGAACTAGGGAGTGGGGGGCATGTGTTGAGGGGTAAAATCGCCGTTGCATTGATAACCGTGCGAAGGGGCTAAGATCAGCCCAATCCCCCCACCCGCTATACTACGCCCATAAAGAACGAGCTAACTAGTATGGTCCAGCGGGTCAAGCAACCCGAAGCTCGGTTCCCCCAAGCGATAGCTCGGCTCCCCCGAGCAACCCATAGCTCAGTTTTCCCAAGCAATCCATAGCTCGGCTCCCCCGAGCAACCCATAGCTCGGCTCCCCCGATCCATTCATAGCTCAACTTCCCCGAGCAACCCATAGCTCGGTTCCCTCGAGTTGTCCATAGCTCGATTTCCCCGGGCCATTCATAGCTCGGCTTCCCCGAGCAACCCGTAGCTCGGCTCCCCCGAGCGACCCGTAGCTCGGCTTCCCCGAGCTACCCCCGAGCAATCCATGGCTCGACATGCACCTCCGCGGAACCTGGCACGGGAGAGCCCAAGTCTAGTGTAACAGAATCCTAAACAAAGAATCATATCGAGGAGTGGTCTAGGATCTACAATAAAGACCTAGGACCTACGCAGTCATCGGATCTCAGGCCATCAAAGAGCTCTCCCAGCCATCGATCCTCCAACAGATAAGATACGGATCCGACCGGCTTCACAACAGCTTGATTCGAATATCTCCGTATCCCAACAAACTTCGAACCTTCCAGAAGGCGCTCAAGATTCAGGTGATTGCCTATAAATATGACATTCCTAGATTCTCTCAGGTACGCACGCACAAGCCCCCGTACACAGCTCCTGGCTCACTCTCACTCTCACTCTCACTCTCTCTTTGTCACTGCTCACCCTTTTCCTTCTCCACCGTCGGTGTTCCCCAAGAGCTCCCGATTGGCTGCCCCTGGAGGGACTCCCCAAAGAGATCCTTCTCCTCATTTCTGTTGATCGTCGATCCCCCACTGACTTGAGCGTCGGAGGGTCTTCCGCGGAGGGCCACCCCCAACGCCTCTCGTGTGAGGACTTCTGTGCAGGTTCGCCCAGGAGGAAGCCCGATTAGGAGACCGGTCGCACCTGAGTCAGAGGGGGATCGATGATCAACAGAAATGAGGAGAAGGATCTCTCTGGGGAGTCCCTCCAGGGGTGGCCAATCGGGAGCTCTTGGGGAGCGCTGACGGCAGAGAAGGAGAAGGGTGAGCAGTGACAGAGAGAGAGTGAGAGTGAGAGTGAGCCAGGAGCTGTGTACGGGGGCTTGTGCGTGCATACCTGAGAGAATTTGGGAGTGTCATATTTATAGGCAATCACCTGAATCTTGAGCACCTTCTGAAAGGTTCGAAGGTTGTTGGGATACGGAGATGATTCGAATCAAGCTATTATGAAGCCGGTGGGATCCGTATCTTGTCCGTTGGAGGATCGATGGCTGGGAGAGCTCTTTGATGGCTTGAGATCCGATGACTGCGTAGGTCCTAGACCATTATTGTAGATCCTAGACCACTCCTCGATATGATTCTTTGTTTGGGATTCTGTTACACTAGACTTGGGCTCTCCCGTGCCAGGTTCCGCGGAGGTGCATGTCGAGCCATGGATTGCTCGGGGGTAGCTCGGGAGAGCCGAGCTATGAGTCGCTCGGGGGAGCTGAGCTATGAGTCGCTCGGGGGAGTCGAGCTATGGGTTGCTTGGGAAAGTCGAGCTGCAGGTTGCTTGGGGGAGCCGAGCTATGGGTTGCTCGGGGAAGCCGAGCTATGAGTTGCCACGACTCCGTTTTTCCCAAAAGAAACCGCCTCAGGGAGAAGATGAGGCATCTCAACCAAGACGTCCGGAACCACCACTACAGGCACCGTGAAAATCGAGATCTCCTACGTGGCACTTCCCTAACTGTTGCCTTCGCTCCTAAGGAACGATGGATCCACCTCGAGAAGGCAAGACGGCCACGCAGCATTAATTAGGGCATCATTGCGTGGGCTGTCAAATACATGTCCCCCCGTTTGGATTGCGCCACCTAAGTCTATACTCCTACGCCCGAACCTACGCTTCGAACTAGGGAGTGGGGGGCATGTGTTGAGGGGTAAAATCGCCGTTGCGTTGATAACCGTGCGAAGGGGCTAAGATCAGCCCCATCCCCCACCCGCTACACTACGCCCATAAAGAACGAGCTAACTAGTATGGTCTAGTGGGTCGAGCAACCCGTAGCTCGGTTCCCCCAAGCGATAGGTCGGCTCCCCCGAGCAACCCATAGCTCCCCCGAGCCATTCATAGCTCGGTTCCCCCGAGTTGTCCATAGCTCGATTTTCCCATGCCATTCATAGCTCGGCTTCCTCGAGCAACTCATAGCTCGGCTTCCCCGAGCAACCCGTAGCTCGGCTCCCCCGAGCAACCCGTAGCTCGATTCCCCCCATAGCTCGACTTCCCCGAGCGACCCATAGCTCGGCTCTCCCGAGCGACCCATAGCTCGACTTCCCCGAGCAAATCATAGCTCGGATCCCCCGAGCGACTCATAGCTCGGCTCCCCTGAGCTACCCCCGAGCAATCCATGGCTCGACATGCACCTCCGCGGAACCTGACACGGGAGAGCCCAAGTCTAGTGTAAAAGAATCTCAAACAAAGAATCATATCGAGGAGTGGTCTAGGATCTACAATAACGGCCTAGGACCTACGCAGTCATTGGATCTTAGGCCATCAAAGAGCTCTCCCAGCCGTCGATCCTCCAATGGACAAGATACGGATCCCACCAGCTTCACAAAAGCTTGATTCGAATCATCTCCGTATCCCAACAACCTTCGAACCTTCCAGAAGGCACTCAAGATTCAGGTGATTGCCTATAAATATGACACTCCCAGATTCTCTCAGGTACGCGTGCACAAGCCCCCGTACACAGCTCCTGGCTTACTCTCACTCTCACTCTCACTCTCTCTCTATCACTGCTCACCCTTCTCCTTCTCCGCCGTCGGCATTCCCCAAGAGCTTCCGATTGGCCGCCTCTGAAGGGACTCTCCAGAGAGATCCTTCTTCTCATTTCTGTTGATCGTCGATCCCCCATTGACTTGAGCATCGGAGGGTCTTCCGTGGAGGGCCACCCCCAACGCCTTTCGCGTGAGGACTTCTGTGCAGGTCCACCCAGGAGGAAACTCGATCAGGAGATCGGTCGCGCTCGAGTCGGAGGACAGATCCCGGCGGCAACAATATGTATGTATAAGGCTTACACATACTTTTACTTTTTTTTTTTTTACTAAACATATTTTTTGATCCTCTTTTCTTTCGCTTAGAAAAACTTTTCAAAAGAAACCTTTTTCAATTAAATACTAAATGGAAAAGACTTTGTTTTAAAAAAGTTGAAACGAAAAAGATAATAAAGTTGTTATAATTTTATCTACGACTTGCCTGTAAAAATTTGGAGCACCAGAACAAGTGACAAGAATGTTAGCATAGAAATCAAGGGGAATAGAAGAGGTAAAAGATATATCAACAATTCTAATCCTTAGGTGGCACATATAGTCTCTTACCTTTGTATAATAAATATATAATGCAATGGTTGCTATATCTTTCTATCCTCTATTCACAAACCATGACATAGAGGTGTATCATAGTGAGTACTAAAGTTAAGCATAATTGATACATCTCCATATCATTATAAAACAAACTATATAGAAATACGAGTTCTGTCTGTCTTCTTGACAGTAAATCGAGTGCCACCCTTTTTAGAATGGTAGATAGGCTCATTTAGCTGCAATGTTCTAATAACTTAGACAATGAGATAGAGGTATACTGTTAGGTTATAAATATAGAATGTTATTGGGGAGTTTCTATTTGCACCGCACAAATTTTTTGTAGCCCCCTCTTCTTTTTTTTTTTTTTTTAATTCTAAACTACCCCTTCTTTTCTCTCCACACCTCTCATCCGTCTCCTCTCCTTTCCTCCCTCTCTGGCGCCGCCCCTGTCTCTTTCCTTCCTTCCCCAGCACCCCCATTCTTCGGCACCAGCTTTTTTCGGCGCCTCCCTTCGGCCTCCATCTCCTCTCCACTCTTCGGCACCGACCCAACGCCCCCTCCCTCGGCACCGGCTTCCTGTTCGGCCAAACAGAGCCAAACAAAAGGTCTCTGTTCGGTCCTGTTTAACCGAACAAAGGCTATTTTGTTCGATCTCATAGGCTAGACCGAATGAAGGCCCTTCGTTCGGTCATGTTTGACCGAATGGTACTTAGGAGAGCCCAGGGGCCGATGCCGAAAAGTGAAGAGAAGATGGGGGCCAAAGGGGCGCTGAAAGAGGGCAGGTGCTGGAGAGTGGAAGAGGGTTTGGGAAAGGAGAAGAAGATGGGAGACGGAGAAAAGGGAAAGAAAAAGGAAAGGGAAGGAGAGGAGAGAAAAAGGAAAGGGAAGGAGAGGAGACAGAGGGGGGGTGAGGCACGGTGCTAGAGAGGGAGAAGGAAGCGGTGCTAGAAAGGAGACGTGGGAAGGGAGAAGGAAGGGAACGGTGATGGAAAGAAACGGGATGGGGAGAGGGCTACTTATTAAAGTGGAGAGGATAGTTTAAATTTTTTTTTTTAAATAAGAAAAAGTTTATTGAGCAAAAGTTACTGTCCGAATAGAAATTCCCATGTTATTGACAACCTAGGTTTAGATCCCTCTCTCATCTTATTTCAACCGAGCCATTTAAGAAAAGGTGTCTTGTTCTGTTTTTTTTATTTTATTATTTTAATGAAGACAAGTAGAGCTTTGCTTCCCTTATAACTAAAAATTGTTAATTTGTTTCCTCAATATTTTTCACTAAGATTCTCTTTCAAAAGCTTTTTCCCTCCCCTCAATATCCAGTGTTATCTTTAAAATAAGGAGTTTTATCCACAACCATATAACCCTAAATTTATCGGATATTAACCATCCAAACTATAAAGATCTTTCAATAACACTTTGATTTATCCAATCCAACTTTCAGAACCAAAAAGGTCCTATTTTTGAGCAGGGTTCTATTTTTGATTAACGATCCAATCCAACTTTCAACAATAAAATATTTCATTGAAATCTTGATCGGTGAAAAATAAGATAAACAGTACAATGTTTTTTTACCTAACAAAATTTATTTGTACAATATATGATTTTACATTGTTTGATATACTCTTTAAAACGATGTTTGATTTATTATTATTATTATTGTTGATTGTAAAACCAGCCAGCAGTTTTGATAAAAAATTGATTATATTCCATAATTAAAAAAATCAATCAAAGAATTGTGCTATCATACTCTTTAAAATAGCAAATTTTAACTAATTGAATCAATCATCGATCAGTATACGAAAGCAAAAATTTTTTTTTTTTTTTCATTGCATCCACTATCATCTCCACTGGAATACTAACTGAAGATAGCGATGAGCAATAAATTCTCAAAATTATTTAATCAACCATACACATAATTTATCAAAATTATTATTAATAATACATTTATATCTTTTAAAATGCAATCACGAGGTTGATACTTTTAACGTTTTAAAAAAAAAAATACCGAAACAAAACCCTCAATCAAAGCTGCAAATTATCTTGAAGTATTGCATTGCTGGATGCGGAGAGCATGTGTCCTTAATTGGTGGTATTATTTTTATATTTTATTTTTACAGAGAATGGGAGATTTCATGATAAACGTTGCAATTTATTAATTTATAAAATGAAAAAAAGACGCTAAATTAGGGGCCACATCCTGTGGCTGTGAGGCTGGCAAAGTGGTGGTGCGCGTATTCCAGGCCTTCCACGCTGGCAAGTTGGTGGGCCCCATCAAGTTCCAACCAATTAAAATTAGCCATGTGTAGGAGGAGTCGGTCTTTGAGTGCATCTCGCTCTCTCACAGCAAGATATAAATATAAAAAAAGAAATTATCGTAACCTCCTCCACCGTCCGGCCGTCCTCGCTGTACCCTTTTGCCGTCCACCGCTCCCTCCAGCGCACGACGCCGGCCCTCACGTTTCCTCTCCCCCGGTGGCCTGCGCGTTTTCCTTCTCTCCTTTCCCTTTCTCTCTTCTTCCATCGAGGCTCTCGGAAGAAGCGAATAGGGCGAGGACCAGGGTGAGGAAGGCGAGAGAAAAAGAGGGATGGCGATCCTTTACGCTTTGGTGGCGCGGGGCTCGGTGGTGCTGGCGGAGTTCGGCGCGACGCCGACCAACGCCAGCGCGATAGCCCGCCAGATCCTCGAGAAGATCCCTGGCACCAATGACAGCCACGTCTCCTATTCCCAGGACCGGTATATCTTCCACGTCAAGCGCACCGATGGGATCACCGTCCTCTGCATGGCCGACGACACCGCCGGCAGTGAGTGTCCCCTCCGTCCATCACCTTCTCCCTTTTCCGACTCTCGATTCGATTCGTTATTTGATTCATGAGGTGGATTGGTTCGGAAGTCTGTGCCAATCGTATGTGATGGGATCGCATCGTTTGTGTTATCTTTGCATTGAAATTTGAGGACTTCCGTGGTTCCATTGCTTGGATTTGGCTATGGTTGCAAGAAAGTTGATGACTTGGGGCAGAATTTTGGGACTTTTAGTATATCTTAATTGATTGCCTCATAATGAAAAAGATTTCTTGAAAACCTAGACAAACATGTATAGTTGCTCTAATTTATTGATTATCCTAATCAAGCATTTGTGATTTGTCCTTTGCCTCTTGGTTCCTTCTGCGATTTTGGCTGCTTAACATTCATGGTCTGGAATTTATACAGTATGAGATCAAGTTCTGTGGACTTTTTCCGATAGAAAGTACCTATAGAATCTGTTGTTCATTTTTTTTTTCCCTGGAAAATCTAGTTGCAAGCTTTGCCCCTTCTCAACAGCATAGACCAGCTTTACAGATTCTACTTTGCTTGTTGTCATCAATTCCAGTATTATCCATGTCCAATCCTTCAAATAGAGTTGTCTTCTTCTACTCTGCTGCACCAGTTCTAACCTTCTTTGTTTTCCTTCTTTCTCCGATGCGATAATAATACCCTCTCCTTCTCCTAGTCGATGTTGTCACTGCCTGAAATTACCTGGTTAGGCTATTTTCAGGCTTTATTTACTAGTGCATATCTAAAGAGAGAGAAAACATGTCTTTAATAGAATTAGAGCTGGTTGAAAAGGTGCATTCGGGTTGTATGGTGACTCGAACATTTACCTGTGAGGTAATACAACCTTAAACTTTGGGTTATTAAGAGCTTCAGACAAAAATATAAAAATGAAATAAATTTTTTGAAACAACAATATTGAGATCGGCATGCTCTAACATTTAGAAAATAGAGTGAAGAACATGGACGCTGTAGGTGTAGAACTAGCATTTAAAAATTTTCATTTTTAAATCATTGAAGCATTTATAAATTTTCTCTTAAGTTTCTTCTCAAATACTTGAGTGGTGAGAGGTTGCTTGAGAATCTGTGGTGTGAGACTGCAATTTGGGGGAAGGCTTTGGTGAGAGGCCGAGGTTCATGTACCGAGGGCCTATGAAGGTTGAAGGTGCAAGGCTAAATGCCCGGTAGGAGGAAAATGGGTGGCATCATCTTGATGCATATAGTTCAAATTTAAATTCTCAATCCCTTAGCTTTTAGTTTATTGCTTTTTAGTTTTCTAGTTCTTTAATTTTGCTTCTATTTTAATTTTTTTGCTTTTACTTTTAGTTTTACTTTAAAATTTTGTTCCATGTGTAACTCATGTGAGATAAGAAATCATATGGGGCTCCCTATGTACATCAGATATGGTATCAAGGCAAGGCTTACTTGCTTAGGTTTAGATCCTAGTTTTTTTATTGCTACTTTTCCTTTAGATCTTCGATTGTTTTGTGATGCATGCATGCTTAGAATAGGAATCTAGGCTCTTTTCAAACTTCTAAATTGCTTTAAACTTTTATTCTGATCTCAAATTCTAGCTTCTTTCAAAGTCCTACCTGTCCTCAAATTGTTTTAAAGTTTTCATTCCAGTTTTCAAGAAGAGGTATAGTGTACCACTAAGATTTGGATTTTGGATCCCATTTATGGATCTAATTTACCTGCTGAGTTAGGTCCTGAACGATTGATCAAGTGCCACCTTCTAATAGAGGTCTACTTTCATCAAGAATAACTAGTACTAGCCACTTCTAGATTAACTTGATGAAAGGTTACCACTTGTCATATGGGAGCTGTTAGGCAGTTCTAACTTTGATTGTTACTTTTTCTGTTTGAGAGTTCTGAGGATGATAGCACCTCAACATCCTATGTAGGGTGGAAGAAGCTCTGGCAATCTTGCTGGGTTTAACTCAGCAATGAGCATCCCAGCTCCTTAACCACGTGCAAACACCCCTCGTAGCACACCTGCAACCCTAGTTACTTGCTAACATGGCTTAACCTAGCCAAAGGTAAGACGGCATGATCTAACTGAAATCTGGCCTTAGGTCTTGCATTGATGTAGTCTACTAATCCCAACCTGTTGATTCTACTGGTGCATGCACCCATATGACATTCTGTACTGGATCCAACCATGATCAACTAGATCAACAACACTAATCTTAGAACTGATCCTTTCATGAACCACATAGAACAAGTTGGAAAGCAAAAAGTGAACCTAACCAACACCCTAAACTGGCTCATCCTCAAGCTACAAGAGATCAGAAGACCTAGGAACACTGGCAACATCTAGTTAACCCACAGCGAACTGATATGCCCCATCCTACTTTAGATCATGATGAAGACCTTTACAAGAGAGTCTGGCTTGAAGTGGTTGACTTCTATGGCCAACTGAAACCTAATGTCTTCTTGGATTGGATCTCAAGTCGCAACCATTGAAGACTACTTGTTCTTGTATGAAATAGCTGGGCCTTACGGCATTAAGTTTGTCAAAAATTAAGATTAAGGGTCGTGCTATAGGATCTGGTGGAGGATAGTTGAAGCATAGTGAGAATAGTTTTGAACCTCTTGGTGCAATCAAGGATGGTGAAAGAAGACCTTAAGGAGAAATATCTTTCAAAAAATTATGCTTAGTAAGTCTATGGAAAGTTTCTCCAACTCAAGCAAGGAATCTCCCTGTAATCAAATGCACCAAATGATTCAATGAACTTACAACTCAGTGTGAGTTACTAGATGATAATGCACACCTACTTGCCTGGTGCAAACATAGTTTTTGTCCATCAAAGTCAAGTTGGCTCTCCATGAAACCTTCAAATAAGCCATCCAGTTGGATCTAGAACACAAGCCATCCAAGTGCTTAAGTGCAAAAGAATGGTCACTTTGTGCCAACTGATGCCCCACTTATGGTCTTAATTACTACCAACAAGAGGAGCGGTCTACAAGGTCTCTGCCAAAGAAGAGGATACATGATTTTGATGATGATAAAAGAGATGTGCTAGATCCAAAAATGTTTGAAGGAGATGAATATTCATCCTTGGTCTTGCACTGACTCCTCGTAGCTAACAGGGTACATGGAAGTATCTTCCATCTCAATGTAGAGTGTTGTAGAAGAAAAGTTTCTCTTATAATTGACAGAAATTGTAATATCAATTTAGCTTCCACAAAAGCTTGTGGAGAAGCTACATTTAACAATTGGTAGAATGTTGAGCCTACAAGGTAACATGGTTTAGTGATTCAAGTTTCAACCCTTCTTGTGAACCAGAGTTGCCTCATGGCTTCAAATGGGGAAAGGGTTATAATTGATAAAGTATGGTGTGAGATGCTTTTCATGAAACTTGGTTACATCCTACTTGGCTGACCCTAGCTATATAACTGAGATATGCTTTATAGGGGAGAGGCCAACACATATACCTTCTAGTTGAATAGGAAGAAAGTGATGATCACTTATGCATTGAAGTATGCATAAGTAGCCACCTAATTCAGCAAAGAAGGTCAAGCTTCATCAAGAGCCAAAGACTGTGAAGCGATGGGGAATTGATGCAAAGCAAATGCAATCTTTGCTAGCCATTCAAAGATCAACCCCCAAGAAAAGCTCTCTCAAGACTTCTAACATCATAGCTTTCCAGCAAGGACATGATACTCAAACTGGAAGCACACCAAGTACCCAAGGAAACAACTCCTGACCTTGAGGGACATTCTAGACCCAAGCATGCTCAGGATGATACAATGGAAACGTTCATGTCATCAAAACCGTCCAACAGTGGCTAACCCACCACCAGAACCGAGTATTTGATGGTTACCAAATGTCCCTAACGCTTAGGTCACTGTTGGAAGGGATTGATCTACAAGGTCACTTGTGGACTCTAACCAGGACTTGAAGATCAAGACCATCCAAATTAGATGAATGGAGGCCCAACAACCATCTGAATCCTTCGAAACAGATTCCAAGTGAAAGTAGAAGACCCAAAAGTCAGATGATGAATAGCTCATCATCAGAAGAATTTCAACAGTGAACTAATATTCGTCTAATTGATATTGTGAAGTTCATGTCTTGCATCAATAATGTTATTGTGATAATATTTATGCTCATATTCTTCTTATAGACTCATCATTTACATACTTTTTTGAACAAAAAATTTATTGTTCTGCAATATAATGTTATATCTCAAGTTCTTGTTAATCCTTTTTTTATGTCAAGACAGATACATTTCAAATTTATTGAATTACTTGTACAGGAAGAATTCCTTTTGCATTTCTTGAGGATATTCATGGAAGATTTGTGAAGACATATGGTCGTGCTTGTCACACAGCTCTTGCTTATGCAATGAATGATGAATTTTCAAGGGTCTTGAGTCAACAGATGGACTACTATTCAAATGACCCTAATGCAGATAGGATGAACCGCATCAGAGGTGAAATGAGTCAGGTAGAATTCAAATGCTTCTGCATTTTTGATAATTGCTAATTGTGTTGCAAATAAATGGACATGTGCATCGCATTTTGAAGTAAAAATATTAATTTGTTTAAACTTTTCTATTTTTAAGAGAAATATGTGTTAAATATCTTTTTTTTTTAAGATTGGGAAGATCTAAAAATGCCTCATATTTAAATTTAACACAATTGAAGCTGAAAAATAAATCAACAATTATCCTGACTTGAACGAATAAATGAATGCCATAACAAAATGGTTTGCATGGTCATTCAAATAATTTATAAAATAATAAAATAAGGAAGTTATTTGAATATTGAAATTATGAAATCAATATAAGAATTTGGTTACATTGCTGTCACTCCATCTTATACAACTTTGAACAATCTTTTGATCTGCAAAACAAAACAAAGAGAAATAAATAAATGTAATTAAAATGCATGAAATAGTTCATAGAATAGGGGAAAGGAAAGAAAGGAGATTGTACAAAGTTGTTCTTGGCTAGGTTAGTGCTTGTTTAGATTTTTCCAGTTCTTCTAGTTCTTTGCAAAATGATTTGTGATCATCCTTAGAAGAAATGTACAAAATAAAATAAAATATCTAAATATGAAATGTTTAAAGTCAAAGAAAATATAATGAATAGTTGGGCTGGTATTGCTCTTTCTATTATATCTTTTAGTCTAGATTTTATGATACAATTTGCTGCAAAAACAAGATGAGATGCAAATTAGTAGGGTAAGAAAAAAATAAACAACAAATAGTTGAAAGAGGGATTATAAGAAGAACGAGTAGAGAAAGGTTGATGGAAAGGAAATGGAAAGTCTTTCTAGGGATGGAGATGGAAGAACCAGGTGTGGGGGGTTTTGGGACTGGAATGAATAGAAAGAGATAGAGATGGCTAAATGGATCTAATACTTGGGTTTCAAGAGAAAAAGGAGGCGGCTAAAACTATTCATATTGTTATCATATAATATAGGTTACACATCTTGTTACTATTCCATTTAAGAGTACATTTGATAGACCTAAGGACCCCTTTCGCTCTTTTTAATATTCCTGTCCAACTTAAACAAGAGATTATATAGAAGCTAAAATGTGTTTTCGAAGCCATTAGATGTCTTGACTTAATCGTTGCCTAGAAATCCTAATGTCTCAAAGACATTAATTAATGCACAAAATGTGCACAAACTTACAAGTATATGTAAAACACATGCAATCATGCATGCACATGCGCGTGCGCACAGAGAGAGAGAGAGAGAGAGATGTCCATCAAAATTAATAGTGTGGTGTCCGTGACCAAAAATGTTGATTCGGTATTCTTGAGTCAAATTCCTGTGTTTATTTTCTCTTTCTAGTTGTTTGGAGCTTCAGCTGTAAAGATGATTAGGATTTTAGCATTTTACAATAGATTGGGTCATATCCATGCATTTGAATATGAATTGAAAGAAAGATCAGATTGGGTAATTAATATTAATTTGTCGCCTTTGCATATGATGGTAGGATAGCATTTGACATCATAAGGTACTTAGTGGTAAAGAATGTAATGTGTTGCAATATTTTTCATGCGTATGTTGCAATAATAATATCCATGCACATGTTGCAATATTTCATCTGATAAGCTATTACGCTTTGTATCACCAATGTTGTCAGGCACTATGCCCTTCTAACTCAAATCTCTTTGATGGTTGGCCATGTTTAGCATAATATTTTTTATTTACTAGAATCCTAGATTTCAGCCCTACTTTAGAGTATGCTTTTCGAAATGTCAACCCAACCATTGCGAGTGCTAATGGCTATGCACACACCCAATATATATATATATATATATATATATATATATATATATATATATATATATATATATATATATATATATGATGAACAACTCAAATTTATAAAACCAGGGACCTTAGGTGTGTAAGACAGCCACATAGTCATTTAGCGTCACTTTCATTTTCCTTTTTTTTAAGAAATATACTCAACTTAACTCAACTTATCTAAGCCTTTTCCCAACTGCGTGGGGTCGGCTACATGAATCTGCTTCCTCCACTCTGCTCTCTATTCAAGACCAAGTCGATATTCAAATTACAAATAGTTATATTTTTTAATTATTTTTGTCCATGTTAGTTTCTTTTTTAAGAAATATAAGAACAGAAATTTTGTTTCTATTTTATCTAAATTTTAAAAATATAAACATATTTGGTATAGTCAATTAATTTTAATTTCATTAATATGATAATGGTGGTTGAAACGGTGATGATACTGGTGGCAAAGATAATGGTGTCTATGGTGATAGTGGTGGAGGCGGAGGCGCTAGCAGTGCTAGCGATGTGGAAACTATGGTAATGATGAGGCATCGAGGATATGGTGACGGCGCTAATGATGGTGGTGATAGTATGGTAGAGACCGCATAGTGGTGGCGACAACAATTGTAGTGGTGGTGATAGTGATGGTTGTAGTGGCGGTGCTAGAGATGGTGGTAGCTACGATGATGATGATGATGACAATAGTAATGGCTGTGATGGTAGCTGTGATGGTAGCCGTGGAGATGATGACTGTGGCGGTGGTAGCAATGGTGGAGGTGGTATCAATGATGGTGGTAAAAGATATAAGCTTGTTTTTGAAATAGTGAAAGAATTTCTTACTTTCATCTTTCCGGAAAAAAATAGAATAATTTTTAAAAATAGAAAATTAAGAATAACTTTATTAAATATGTTTTTTTATCTTGGTTTATATGATTTTTAAAAAAAATAAAAACAAGAAATAAAGCCAATGCCAAGTAGGCCCTAAATCTTTGCTCCAAGTTGGGTTTCTGTTTTTTCCAAATTTCTTTATAAACCAGATAAACTGAATTTTTAGTAGCTATTATTCTATTATTTTGCACAAGAATGGAAAATGTTAAGGAAGATGAGAAAAAATAAGTACAGGAGTACTGGTAACAACTTTTCTATTCAAAGAAATCTAGTGTCATGATTTTTTATCATGGATATGATGACATGTTATCATCATGGCCCTGTTTTTTGTTGTCTCACTAATCAAGAATTTAGAGAATTTCTGAAGTTCTACTAAGTGTCTGCAATTTTTGCAAGGGAACTTACACCCAGTCTGTTGATGGACTGCCATATATAGCCCTTTGCACACTTTGCATTTAACATTTTGTTCTTATATTCAGGTCTGATTTTTGCACACTTTATACCTGTTTCATACATAATGATGCCCAGACCAGAGATTAAACATAAAATGGCCATTAAAATTAAGGACTGGAAGTAAAATTTTCAGTTGACAGGGATTGAACATAAAATGCCAGTCAGTCCAGGAGCAGACCTCAATTTCCCCTTTTCTATGTAATTTTATGTAGCATAGTTTGTTTACTACCTTTGCTCTGAACTGGGACCTGCCATAAACCCTCAGTTGATGCTTTCCTAGTCTATTAGAACTAAGAGGCTCAAATACATACTTTAAAACTAATCTTTTGACCTTGAATACATAGGATGATACAAGAATACTGCTCAAATGATGGAAACCACCAATTAAATGATATTCCCTCTCAACCAAGTTTTACCATTTAAGCACCCTTTGGACAAGCTTTACTTGTTAGATGTAATCCATGCACAGGAACAAAGAATTAAGAAGAAAATATGAACAGTAACATCAGTAGAAAGTTGCTGAACTGGCTTATCAACGTTCCCAAGCTCAGAGGCTGAGTCTCCCTGTTTTACTAGTTCCTTATGGAAACCAATGGGTAGGGATGCCTGGCATGGCTTGTGGCCTGCTTGGTCTCTGATTTTGCAGGCTGTGTTGGCACAACCCATAGAATCTGGACCCCTAGGCTAGCCTACAGCCTATGGCCAGTCAATTTGTGCCATGCCCAACCAGCCCATGGTCAGGCCTTTTTCTGATTTTTTTAATGCTAAATTGATCAAAATATCCCAGAATATGGCTGTTGGAGGGGTATTTTGTTACACCCCCTCCTTTCTTCTCAAGCTGTTATCGTGCCGTGCCATCCTGCAACAGGCCTCTAACCCCAGACCCAGCATGCCCTAGTACTGTTCATTGTGGGCTGTGCCAACACACAGGCAGCATGGGCCATGTTACAGCAGTACCTAGGGGTATATATAAATGTGGAACACCTTGTTTAGACTGATATTTTATCTGTTTCATAAGCACCTTGGATGGAGCATTTCTTCCATCTGTTTATTTTTCAATCCATATTCTATTACTCATCCTTTTCTGTTGTAAATCTGAGCAATCATATCTCAATAATTCGTATATTATAGGGTTTGACAACTTAGGTGATTTTTATTGCTAATTCTTGCATTTAATGACTATCTCCTAGGTGCGCAATGTCATGATAGAGAATATTGACAAAGTACTTGAAAGAGGAGACCGGTTGGAACTGCTGGTTGATAAAACTGAAAATATGCAAGGAAACACAATTCGCTTCAGAAAACAAGCTCGCCGTTTCAGGAACACAATGTGGTGGCGGAACGTTAAGCTTACGTAAGCAGTTGCTCCTCCTAAATCATTACTTCGGAATTCTATAGCTTTGTTGCATTTAATTTACTGTATGTTTCTTTTTTTTCTGTTTTTCATTTTTCATTGAATGAAACATGATGGCTATGATAAGAAAAATTAGAGATGCATAAGAAAGCATCTTGACATACAAGGGCATTGCTCAAGATACTTTTATTTTCGCTCTACTAGTGAGAAAGGGAAGTAGAAGTATGGACATTTTAATTTGAGGATCACAATACTATTCATTGTGCATGTATTGCTTGGACTAGCATGATACATCTATGGTATTGTACTGTAATGACAATGGGCACTGAGTAACAAAATAAGATGCAGCAAACCATGGAAAGATGAGCTAATGATGCCAAAAAAAATTGTAAACCATGAAAACTAAATGTCTACTTTTCTATCAATTTATCAATACAAACTAAAAGAATCTAATGTTGCATTATATTGATGTAAACAATCTTCTTATTCACAATTGAACTCTTTTGCTGCCTTGCTTGAACAAATACATTTCTATGGAAAAATATAATATCTTATTATAATGTGCTGTAATTTATTTCAAAAGACCCCAACTAGACCACTGACAAGGACTGTTGATACAAAAACTTATGAACTGCAAACCATATATACCTGTTTTCTTTGTTCAGTCCTATTACATTCATTAATGCCATTACCAATGGCAATTGGTAGTTATGCATCCTTGCTTTCATTAAATTTGTAATTTTATTATCAACAAAATCTTACCTCGGCTCTGATCATTTACATTTTTCATCAAGCTTTTTTGTGCCTCTTCTAAGTATTTATTTATTACTTCTATCTTTTCCTTTTGTTGAAATTTTAATTTTAGTTTGTTGTAAGAGCACCATCTAATTTGGACAATATATTATATTGCAGGGTTGCCTTGATTCTCATCCTTATAGTCATAATTTACGTTGTGCTTGCGTTTGTGTGCCATGGTATCACTCTGCCATCTTGCTTCCGGTGATCATTGCTTCTGGTAGTTATTCTGTTTCTTCTACATTTGGTTGCCGTTTATTTTCCTAATGTGGATAAGCCTTCCATTATTGGTTTCGGTTTGTCAACTGTTACGAGTGC
This sequence comes from Calamus simplicifolius, assembly GCA_900491605.1. NCBI lineage: Eukaryota > Viridiplantae > Streptophyta > Magnoliopsida > Arecales > Arecaceae > Calamus > Calamus simplicifolius. The sequence continues at coordinate 33,708 of UESW01000076.1, forward strand.
GAGTTACGTGTCTGTTATGCATCTGATGTGGGGACTTGTGATTAAGATGTCTTCTTGTACCATAAAACCTTATGTCTAATTTTATAGCGTTGTTGAATAAGTGGAACTCTTGATGAAGCATTTCCTGCATGCACTTCACTAAGTAATCGAAGTGCATGAATATGATATTTCAGATGCTGAAATATGAAGGCAACTCAGATGATTCTGCTGGAGAAATAATCAAAGAAGTCATGCTAACTTTCTAGTACTGGCTGATATTTTAGCCAAACCAAGAATGATACTAGTATTGGTTTAGCTCTCACCCATAGAACGAAAGCAAGAATTTCCACTATAATATGGTGCAAATTTGTGGCAGGTTTTGAGAACTTAATAGCAGATGATGGAAAAACTGGCATATTCTCCTCACCCGTAACTAGTATTCAAGATCAATTAAATCATTCTTTCATCAGGTAAGGACCGCTGCATTCTTGTTGAGGCCAAGTTTCTTGCTCATCAACTGAAGACATGCAATAACATAGATCCCATTTAATCATTCCTGCATCATGTAATTAAATTCTAAATCTTGAGGGGGAAAGGGAAAAAAAAAAAAAAACAACAACTGTGACCACAGCAAAATTATGATGAAATAAAACAGTTTCATGGTCCCTCTTGTCTTTTTTTTTTGGCTGTATAACAGTGCATGTGCTTAACCGCAGCGCATGGAACAGGACAGGAGGCTAAAGATGAAACAATTATAAGAAAGAGAGCTGGCATGTGGCCACCCATACCCTACATGACCCAATCACCCTCTCATCAGTGCCTTTCAAGGCATTCCATTGTCACAAAAGCACAAAACCAGGACAACTAATCATTCTCCTGCTCCTTCAGCAACCTCAAGTCACCCTTTTACCCAACTGAGTTTACCTTTTTACCCCAAATATGTTACTCTTTTACCCAACTGAGTTAACCTCTCTTTTTTTTTTTTTTTTTTTTTTATACAAACGGACAATCAAACTACTCTAGTGCGAGTCAGTCATGGAGCTTGAGAGCAGCTATCCTTCTGAATCCAACCGATAACTGTAAGAATCGCCCTTAATAATCAGGTTAAGAACATGCATGGTCCTAATAGCATAGAAAATATGGTTCAAACTACATAGAGCTCAACCAAAAGAACTGAGGAGTCAAGACTTTCAAATCCACTGGCACTTAGTTAACCTTTTACCCCAAATATGTTACCCTTTTACCCAGCAAATCAAGTTGGCATTCACCTCATTTGTCTACACTTTTTAAGGGGCGTACAACCGGACTACCATGGAGCTTCTCAAGGGGGGGGAAAAAAAAAGCATGGCTGGCAAAACAATTGCGGCCCTCTTCCTCCTACTATTGTCCAACTCATGCACTGCTTCCATACCATGGCCTGAGGAACCGAAGCCCAGATCCTACCACAACTTCCCCCCAAAGACGGCTCCGGTGAACCCATTCTGCCCACGAGACACGGTCAAGCTCGGCGTCTGCTGGGACGTGCTTGGAAACACGGAAAGGTTGATCATAGGCCAGCCGCTTGGGAGCAAGTGTTGTGCTCTTCTTGAAGGCTTAACGGATGTCGAAGCTGCTGCTTGCCTCTGCACCACAATTAAGGAGAGCTTGCTGGGTGTCAACATTAAGTGGTCTGTGGCTCTCAGCTTGCTGGTTAGCCCCTGTAAGAAGAACATCCCAGATGGTTTCAAGTGTGTTTAGGGACTAATGATTTGGACCGCTAATCTCTAGCTAATCCCTTGTGTTTCCTTTTTCTTGTCTTTCTTTCTTGTCCTTTTTTTTTTTTTTTTTTCCGGTCTCTGCTATGACTAGGTTGTTTTGCATGTGCTAAGCTTAATGTAATCTCTGTACTAATTGTTATCACTGGTTTTGGCAGCCTAAGGGTTGAAGTCTAAGAAAATTCAACTTTGTTTAGTCGTTATTTTCCATTCCAGACAAATCAGGCGTTGTTATCTGCGTTGAAATGTTCACCGTCATTGCATGCATTGCACAGAAAGAGAAGCTTTCCAAAGGACTAGCTTTGTTCTTGGATCCCTGTTGTTTAAAGGGACTTCTAGTTCCGAGTTTCTCTTGGGACATGACTCCGACCACCTAAAGTGGAGTTGGTGCAGCTTAAAGAAAGTTTCACGGACCCACTCGCCATATTCCTAGAGCTAGCAGTGGGTAGCGCCCCAATCGCTATCATGCCCAGCTGCACGAATGTATATATGGTGTCTTTTGAGTGCCAAATGATCCCTTTCAGAAGAGAATTAGCTAGATAATTGGACATGGATACTAACTCCCTTCAGGCCTCTAGTGCAGATAGCTCGAAACGAAGCAAAATTTTGCATCATAATAAGCATCACTCTTAAGCTTATTTTTTACCTCAAAAACACTTTCTTTTATCATCATTGGAAGTTCCATACCTAGAGAACAAGGAGAGTAACTGAGACATGCCTTTTGGGGAGCTAAAATTTTTCTTTCGAGGATGCAATAAAATTGATTGAAATCTTGAACTTAGAACAACAACAACATAATAATAATAGAGGAACTTGATGCGGTTGTCAAGCTTTTTCAAGCAACGGAGGAAATAGTCTTATGATGCCAAAGAACATGCCTGAATTAAGCGTTATGCTGATTGAGTCATTAGCAGATGATATTTAAAATTTTGAACATTAAACAAAATCTATAAGCAAAGAATGCATGATCAACGTCATGGTAATTGTGAGAATCCTAATTTGATTGTGGAATCAGGATTCTTAAGTTGGTGTGTATTTATCAAAGCTGTTACTTTTTCTCCTATGTCCTTATTATCATTTTCATTTTTTAAGGAAGAAGAGGCCCTCTGTATTGGGTCTTCATAAAACTTGTGGAATCCTATCTTTTTACGATGGGAGCATTTGATAAGGATGAACATTATTGGGAAAATTAATGTCCGGAGTAGACCATAGCATTTAGTCTTTATTAATCAACCACATAACTCTATCCATCATCCATCATAAATTTTCTTTAATTTCTGATTCTTTTTATTGTATATATTAAAAAGATAACTATGTGTGCGTACTGTATCTTCTTACTGCATGCAGTTATTTTCACATTGCATAATTATTGTTTTACTCTATATAATAAATATAAATATGCATATAGTTATTATGTAGTGAAAAGGATTGAAAATTAAAATAAATTGAAAGGACAAACGAAATATTCACTAAAAGCCAGACATAGATTTGCCGACCATTTTCCCCTCAGGACACTACCCTTCAGCTCCCAATGAAACAAAGTCATGCAAGTTGCATGGCTCATATTATATCAAGATGGCTCAAGCATCCTGTCATATTTTTCTACGAAATTAACTTGCTTTCCACAAATTAATTATTCGTTAGGGCAGGGCTACTGAATTAGTTTCCTTCGTCGTCATTATGAGCGAAGGAAGATTCTTTCCTTAAACCTAGTTCGTACAAAAAGGTATTCTACTGGCAAAATTACCAGGCCTTGCCAGGTTCTCAACTGAATTTGACTTATGGGTAATTTAAGTCCATATTTTCCATGGAAAGCAAGAACAATCAAAACTCCAATAGGCTCCTCAGGAACATTCGACATGCATGTCCACTCTCAGGAATCACTAATATTTAGATAGAAAGCATGAAAACAATGCTGTTGTAGTTGATGGCCTGTGAAGCATGTCCGTTGCTGCTGCCTATTATACGTCTGCAATAACTTGCAGTGTTATTTTTTTTCATTGTACATTCTCTTTCTTTTAGAAAAAATCAGCTGCTAAATTGCCTGACAGATCTTCATTGAGTCAATATATAGAAAACAATAGGATGCAACTAAACACTCACCAGTAAAGCTTACAGAACAAAAACACAAGCTAGCCGCTCCCCATCTTCCTTGCTATCCATTTTTCAAACATCCAGTAATTCACTTTCCTGTAGAAGACTTCCATCTCCTGTTGTTCTAACATTTAGATTGAATTTTGTTTTGATACATAGTTTTTTGTTTGCCAAAAATATATATGTTTATGATTAACTTTCGATCCTGGTAGGAAGGCGTTCATTAAGATCGCTTAAAGTAGTTTTAATGATCAGTCTTAAATTTTACTATAGGAAACATCATATGATTAGATGACAGTCTATATGAGCCCTTCTCTGGATGTGGCCTCATCGCAGTTTAAATGCCAGCAGGCTTCTTCATAGGAAACACTTCTATGGTAATCTCTTCATGGCTTTTATGATCTCGACCTTTTTCTCATCCTCACCAGGTGAGTATCAAGAGATTATATGCATGGCCTTGCTTTACCCTATAGTATATGTACCAAAAGTGATAAGTAGACAAGAAAGAGAGCACCAATTAATGGCTTTTCTTTCAGACCATTCAACTGCAGTTGGTTTTAAGATAAATCTCTAAAGGAGAAGGACAAAAAAAAAAAAAAAAAGCTACATGAGCTGTTTATTACTTGGGACTCTAAAATACACCATAAAAGAAAAGTAGAGAAGGAGAAAAATCCATTCCAACAATTGAAGACACAATCATGAACAACTGAACCCCAACAATACAAGATGTACAGTGAAGTAAAAACAAAAGAAGATCGGCCACTCGGACAACCTCTCATGTCTCATCACCCATCCACCAGTTCGAACCTCTTTTGGTTTCCATGAAGATAACTCCAGGCAGCTGGAAATACAAACATACAGTTAGTTCCAAATCTTAAACACTACCCCAAAATTAGAGTAAAAAAAAACAATTTCCTTCTTCCATCATTAAATTGAAGGGGCAAGTGCAATTTACAATACCAAAGCACTAGACTGAAAGCTACTTCATGGATTAAGACCTCCAAAAAAGTAGGAATTTAATTTTAAGAATGTAATGAGGCATATCCCTCTTGTCTGTCTCAAAAAATCATTGGAAGAGGCATACCTAGCTAGCTTGAAGAGAATTATGTTCTAAAAAGCCTTGGGATATTTTTTTTCCTTGTCTGGACTTAAAAAGGTATTTAAGCCTCAAAATTAGCTGTTCTTCTTGTTAGAGTATTAAGGCTAGGGAAAAACTCATCTTTAGATCTTAGAAGTTATAGTGGTCTGAGACGTACGTAACTATGTTTATACTGGGCAAGTGTAACCAGGAGGGACGGCGTTGCCGCAGGTGACGAGGAGTTGGAGTGCAATGGGAAGGACTGCTTTGGTGTCAAGCAGCTTATTAGCCTTTATCGTGGTGCACAGGCACGCAGCAGCTTGAACTCCGGCGAGGCCTCAACAAATGGACAGCACTCCACGGCGGCGTCAGCAACGTGCACTCTTGAGCCCAGCAGGCTTACACAGGCACCGAGCTTCAGCGCGTCAATCGGACAGGACGTTGCCGCAGGGGGTGGCGGGCAGCCCGGATTTTCGGACGCCGGCGGTGGCGTACCGAAGAGTGGAGGAAGACTGATCGGCGGAAGGGTGATAGGTGGATTGCCGATGATCGGCGTGGTGGGGGATTGCCGATGATCGGCGTGATGATGGGAATGGGAGGAAGGGTGATGGGAATGGGAGGAAGGGTGATGGGTCCTTGGGACTCCTGGGGGTCCTGGGGGAGGGAGGAATTCTAGGAGTCCTGGGAGAGGGAGGAATTGTAGGAGGAATTCTAGGAGTCCTGGGAGAGGGAGGAGTCCTGCAAGACCCACGAGCTAAGGCTATGGGAGTGGAGCAGAAGAACAGCATGAGGAGGAGAAGAGCTGAGAGATTGGAGGAGTTCATGGCTGTGAAATTACTAGTAGTGTAGCAGCAGTGATGAACTGAGAGTGGCGAGGCTGGGGAAGGGATGGGATGTTTTATAGAGTGAAGTGTGATCCGTTATGACAGGTCATGTGGACATGTCAGCTCTTGCCAGTCTTGCCGGTTGGCTCTTTCCATAGCTGTGAAACGATGGCCGTCACCACTCCCATCTGTTTCCTTTGTCCTACACAGCCATTAATTCTACGTTGTTTTTAGCCCAGTGATAAGCTTTCTAGCGAGCTAGTTGGTGCCCCAAGGGAGCTCAAACGTACAGTCCATGCAAGTCTTGAGCTATCTTGATAACTACATGAGAACAAATAAATTACCATGCATGAACAATTAGAGAAAAAGAAGGTTTAACGTTTTGTAAAACATTATTGATGCATTGTTTTAAGCATGGATTTATTTTAAATGTTTCTAGGATTCATTAGTTGCTACAGGAATGAGTTCTTAGCATAAGTACAGAACTAATTTAGTCTGCCTGTTTTAAGACTTATAGGAGATGATACGAGTGGCGTAAAAGTAGAAATATACGCATGATGAAGGGGTACGGTGGGTACCTCCATTTTATTCGACCGCATGAACTTTTAAACATTTCCCCCTTGAAGGAAGATCACAGGGCCCTTTTAACTCCGTAGAGGAAGGTGTTTGAGACATTTCCACTTCAGGGAAGTGAATTCTTTATTGCTTGGATGAAACTTGGAGAGACAACCTGCGGGTGAAAATATTTAATTATTTTCATGGTTGAGGCTTCTCGCAGGCTCTTTTTGTTGTTTGGGAGCGAGAGCTTCCACACCCAATTTTGTTCTTGTCTCATATGAGAGTAGCCTATCACTCTGACTTGTTAGGCCAAAATTTACTTTGGAAGCACATTCGGAACGACGTCACGAAGAGTCCAAACATCACCGACGCTGGACCATTCTTTTTTTCCATGCCAAACCCTTTGAAGTAAAAGAAGAGTTTAATGATCTGACTGCTTATGGAGCTCGTTTATGCGTGCTAAGTATGGTAATTGATCCTTACACATCTTTCAATTTATCATGCCTGCTCTTTCTTCTGAAAAGAGGTTTGTCATCATGCTCCGACTGTACTACCTCGTGTCTCGTGGATGATTGGTGATGGTGCTTCTGTTGATGTGCTTAAGATACGTGATTAGCTGATATTCCATTGTCTCTGGCCTACCTTTATGAGCACTGACATTGCTTCTGACACGAGAATCATTGACTTAATTAACTGTTCATGATTGCACTGGCTGACATACCTCCCGTGTCGCCACTCTTTTTGGGGCAGAGCTAGCCCGGCGTATTTTGTCATCCCTCTAATATTGGGCAGAGTTCCGGACACAGACTTTGGAGGAGATCCTATATGACTCGTGCTCCGACTAGGGATCTTATACAGGAATATAGGCCACAGCCTAGGCAGTTACGGGATGTCTTTTGGATTTGGAAGCTTCCCATTCACCATAGAGTGCGCTATTCATTTAGAAGCTGGCTTGGGACTGCCTTCCAACCTGCTCTTTGCTCTCGAGTAGAGGTTTGATGATCCAGCCTAGGTGCCCGTTATGCGGGGTGGAGGAGGAAACAGTTGACCATGCTATCTTCACTTGCGACAGTGTTAGATTAGTTGGCAGATAGCAGGTTATCATTCCTGATTTGATAGCAGCGACTCTTGTCGTTCTTCTTTTCTGAGGATGATTCGGCAGGGTGGGCAGAGAGAGGGCACACCTCGGTTGAGCTCTTCAGCTGCTTATGTTGCTTATCAGGTTTGGCTGGCTCGGAATAGAAATTTTTTCTGATAAAAGTGACCCTCCTATAAGATCCTTAGGACAGCTCTATCCCTCTCTGACGAATACATGATCCACCAGTCTGGACTTGATATTGATAGACTTAGCATCTGGGATTCCCCTGCTGCCTCGGTAGCGTCGGCATATGGTCTTCGTTTCCTGGGAACCCCCTCCACTAGGATCTGTCAAAATCAACTTTAATGGAAGTGTCCAAAGTCGGCTGGCTTGCTCGGGGTTTGTGATCCGAGATTTTGATGGGTTGATGATTGCGGCTGGGGTTTGGTTCTCTTGACCTGTCAGTGTCGCTTGCCAAGTTATATGCGGTGTGGGCTGGCATATCTTATGCTATCCGCAGTCTGGGTTTTCGCCATCTTATTATTGAGGGGGACTCTACTACAGTGGTGCGTTGGCTCCGACAGACTCCGGCGACCCCTTGTCTTCTAACCCTGTGCTATGCGACATCAGGTCTATGCTCATCAGGCTTTCAGAGTCCAGGTTCGGCATATTTACCGGGAAGCTAACTCAGTGGCTGATTGGGTAGCTGCCCGGATGGTCCCAGCACTCTAGTTTTTGGTCCTGGAGACCGATGATTTATGTCCTATAGTCTTATCTCAGATATTGTACTCCGACATATCGAGCTTGACTTACGTTAGACTGGTGATCGCCCGTTTATAAAAAAAAAAAAAAAAAAACCTACCTGATTATTAGGTTTTGTAGAAATTGACAACACACAGCCATGTGAACTATAGAAAGTCGGTGCGGTATAAATATACTTAATTAAATTCTTGGAAGGATAGCTCTTATACTGCAGCCCTATGTTTTTTTTAGGTTAAAAGGATAACTTTAATGTTTGATAAATATAAAACACTAGGATGGTAATTAAAAGTTTCCTATAATGTTGGAAGTATTTGCTAATTAAACTACTATGGTCAGACGATTTTTTTCCAGCCAGCTGGCGGGGGAACAGGGAGATATCATCATATATTATGAATTAATATTATCAATAGTTCTAGTAAAAGAGCACCTATTTCTTCCTACGAACTAGAGCAAATGCCTATCTATAGAAAATTTAGCCTACAAAACCCAACATAATCTCATTCAAAATGGCAGTTTCATCATGGTGAAATATATGGCTTATGATCCAAAAGAATTGTGTGATTTCATCACCAAATATGAAACTCATCTATAAAAGAAAAGCTTGTTTGAGAACAGAGGAGAGGCTCCTCCGTCTAAACTCTTTCTCTAACACCTCTACCTCGTAGTAAAGAAATACTAAGCTCCCTCTCTTCCATTTTTGCTTACACAACTCCTTCCCTTCTATTTTTTCCTTTTTTTTTTATACAAATCCAGAGACTATAAGGTCCATCCTTAACGACCCATAATGTCCTCCTTCATTAACTTGAGCATCAGAGGACCTCATCAGAAAACATCTAGTACTCTTTATTATCACCAAATCATCTTCCTCGAATGTTCGCAGCATCCGATCGCCTTTTCCAACGAGCCTTATATCTTTCGGTGAGCTTCTCTCGTCCAAGAGCCTGTAAAAAGTTTTAAAATCAGAGATTTCGACGGGGATTCTCGATGCTCAAGTTAGTACTTTTGACAACAACCATGAATTTAAAAAAACTCAAAAGAAAGAGAGAGATTAGAGAAGTGCTTTCTGTGTAAGGACTTGAGTATCTTACTTGGGCTTAGCTTGGCCTACCTGATCAAGATTCCTCTTACCCATTTTATTGATGCTTGAAGTTTGTGAGACTTGAGGTGTAACCATCTGTCAGAGCATTTATGGCAAAGAAAGCACTAGTAGGGCTTGCCTCCTTGACTTATCAGGACTGGCAGACGATATTCTGTCAAATATGGGTGGCTGCATAATTGCTGGGACAAGTCTCATCATGCATGAGAGACCGTAGAGAGTTAGCATGTGCTGCTTGGTTTAGACAACTATTGCAAGCTGCTGCAGGGCATGGGTAGTATTACGGTGTTTATTAGATGTGTCTCCATGTTATACTTCGTTGTCCTATGCGGTTAGTTGCAAGTGATGAATTAGGTACGTGGGCCTCATAATGTGGCCATTGAGCACTGCCTACAGATAGTTGCCAAGACCGACTTAAAATCGTGAAGGGCAACTGAGGCGCAGTCTGGATAGCTAGAACCCGACGCGGTCAAAAATATCGATTCAACTAATTTGGCATAGAAGTAGCAGCCATTGCTCAAAAATAAAAAGAATTTCTTTCATAAATAAAACCTAGCTAGTTATCATAATTATATAATGTGCCACATTCAAAGAAATAGTTATTCTTTTGATGACAACAAAACATCATAATATTTCGGTATATCTTATAAACTCATTGTTAAGTAAGTAAATACGTGCAAATATTTTGTCGCACTCTTTACTTTTGCCAACTTTTACATACTTTTCAAATTTTTTTCTCAATTTTATTTTTTTTTGGCTGATTCCACGCACTGCTGGATGGCAATGTCGAGAAGAGACTTGTAATCACAAGTGTGCGTGCGTGCGGGCGCGCGCGTGTGAGAGAGACAGAGGGAGGGAGAGAGAGAGCGAGCATACGATAAAGGAATGCAGCTGGGATCATGTGCTGTGGCTAACATCGTAGAAAGCGTCGCTTCAAAATTGGGTTGGAAATTAGTTGTAGAAGAGTGGAATTATTCCAGCCCGTGAGCTGCTTTCGTTTTCTTTTCAGCTGTCAGCTTCGACTCACGTGAATCCCGGGATCTCAGATGTAGCGGCACTCGCCATCTCTCAGCTATCAAAACCCAATTGCTTTATTTATTTTTTAAAAAATATAAATATATTTTGATCCTTAAACTTTCCTTCAAGATTCATTATCGTACTCACATTTTCAATTACTTAAATTTAATTTTTAATATTTTTAAAATATTATATTTTTACTGACAGTCACATCAAAATAATAGGCTAGTTAGATATTTTATCTATTTTAATTATTTTGACTAAATAAGATATTAAAATTTTTTACTAAGAGCAAAATAAATTGAGTGAAAGTTTGAGAATCAAAAGTATATTTTAATCTTTTTATTTAAGAAACAGCTAAAACCTGTGCATCAAAATTATTTTTGGTTAGAATTTAGGACTTCGATTTGAACTCTCTCTTTCAAGGCTGCCATCTCCTTGCTGGCTACAGTTTTTAGACAAAGATCGCAAGAACAATATAGTATCCAGGCTTCAGAAACATGCCCATAGCAATTACTTCGCCCTGACTATTGTGTAGATTAATTCTGGCATGAGAACAAGAAACGAACATAGGATGCTCTTGTGGAGAGTACCAACTCCATCAGCTGAGTATACGAGTCACTGACCTCGTGCGAATCCTGCCGTCATCCTACTCCGGCCAAGGCACTGTTCAGTCCTAGTTTTGTAAATGAAAAATAGGTGAACTGAAAAAAAAAAAAAAAAGTGGAAGCTTTTGTGATGGCTTCCGTCAGGCAAGAGGTCAGCTACATGTCCTGCATGAAATGGGATACATGTTACGTACCCTTATGATGGCATGCAATTTTGGGCATGAAATTTTGATGCATGCATGGAATTCACGTACGTACTCGTTATATTGCCAAAACACCTAAAAATAGCAGGGAAGCACATATCAGGACTAAAATTAATCCATAACAGCAATATTTTTTCCCAAGAAAAACCCCATAAAAGCATTAGAAAATATAGCTAATATAAACTAGCTTATTGATAATAGGTTAGTTGCATCCCTCCAAGGAGTGGATCCTAGATGATTCTCCTAGGATAGTTGAGGCACAGTAGAGGAACCAGCAATGCGAATTGCTCCAACTAAGAGAGAGAGAGAACTAATTATAAAATGTACCCATCCTCTGCCCATATACTGATGAAATATGATCTGTTGTGAAGAGGACAGCAGACCCTATAATTTTGTCCTTGCTGAGGTTGCCAAGAACAAAACGCCAAACCAGTTTCAATCTATTTTGCTGCACATTGCAATGCTCCAAAACTACGAACAAAAGAGCGACTGCATTCCTCCCAGCTGTTCCACAGTGGTCACAACCACAGCAGCATTGCTTGTGGATGGCCTCGCTCTAAACATTTTCAGCCCATCACACTCCTTATGCTGGGCATTGGATTTATGTATCACTACCAATAAAAAGTAGTTTTAATTTTTTTTTTTTTTCCTCCTCTCTCTAAATGACGACAAAGTTTTTACTTTTAAAATGATGAAGAATCTCTGAAACATGACTTCAAAGCAACATCCAAGATCATCCTTTATAACTAGGAAGATTTATTATGAAAAAGTAGCTTCGAAGTTGAAAAGCCTACTCCTTTCACTAAAATGAAGGTCCAAACCTGCTGGCGAGACAAACTGCTCTAGTTTGAGACAAACAGAGCTGTAACTCAGTGAGACGGCAAGGTTGTCTCCAAACCTTGGCAATTTTTTCCCATATCGTTGATATGAACCGAGTTTTCCATCTTTTCTATTTGAAGAATATGTAGTCAGGCAATTTGAAACATAGATTGCTGGTGATGGTTTTTTTAAGAAAATAAACAATATATGGTTAAGTCTAGAAGTTGACAGTCATGATCAGAGAGCAAATTAAAATACGAAAAGACGGAAGGACAAGTGATGAAGCCTTGACATTATTAGTATTATGAAATAATATATTAGTGTGTACCTCAATTCAATCGAATTAGATGCTAGTTTGTACATATTTTATTATGAATGCAAATCAAATGTATTGATTTCTTTATATATCTAGGTATAATTCTTATATATATTAGATATATTTTATCTGGGAGATAAAGTCCAAAAGAATATGAACTATGCATATGGAATTTGTAATAGAGATTACAAACTATAGATCCAAAATTGCATATTATGGTTCAATTCTTTAGTCGATGCGTAGAGAGGACTGGGTACTATCGAATGCCATTGAGACTAGCACACATTGCATATCTTCATCCTTGTGGTGAGCAGCTAATCTCGCAAACTGAAATATGAAGATACTTGGATAGGTATGTGGATGCTCGTTATTGTAATAATGCATTGAATGACCCGCATAGAGATTCTATATAGATATTCTATATAGTATCGATGATTGATCTCTGATGATGGTGGTGCAAGTAATGATCTTCATTGCACCTCATATATGGAATGTTATGCTTTGACGATATGCAAACATCGCTCTAGCCATGGATGGCAAATATGGTATCAGTTGGGTATAACATGAAGTATATGAAGATGGTGTTTGATCAATAGAATTTGTCTCTCTTGATAGAGAGGGTTATATCCCATGGCCACTTAATGGATAGAATTGACTATTAAATCCTTGCAAGGTTGAGTTAGAATTCAAAATGGTTTCGAAGTTCCAATTCATGTAAGTCAATTTTTTTTAGATCAAGTAAACAAAGTTTAATTACAAGGCTGAGACATTCCATACCACTGATTGATTTGGATATGTGACGAAGGGATTGAATCGTACAGTAATCGTTCATGGATAGGTGTTGTTGATGACCACGTCAATAAAACCCCTAACACTTGGATGGTCATGATGCTTTGCTAGAGGCCGCTCATGATCTATAATCATGAATTCTTTGATTTGATCAAAGAATTAACTTGGACAAAGTGTTAACCAGGTCATCCTTAGGATCAATATTAGGGACATGATTATTACCAATGTGTCAAGGGACCTAATGGGTCACACGAAGATTTTGAATGAAGTTAAAATGAGAATTAAGTTGGACTTAATTTATATTAGATGATTAATTAATTATGATTGGGTTTGACTCAATCTTAATTAGAGAACATGAAATTGATGAATATGATTCATCATAGAGGAAAGAATTTTATGTTCAAGGGAGAGACCTTTTGTACATGTGATGTACATATGAAATCCATTAATTGGATACCCAATTAGGCTTGATCCATATGATGGATGACTTAAATTAATTAGGATTAATAATATGGTATTAATTGGATCCATATGATGACATAATTTGATTCGTGGAAACCTAATTGAACCGAGGGCTAAGATCGTGCCATGTAAAGGATGGATCCATGCCCATGTGATGGGCATGATCCATCTTCACATCATGGAGGAGGGAACACCCATGATTTAGGGCATCATCATGAAGCCAAATCTAAGGTTGGGACGTTGGTTTCATGGAATAATAAATTTTTTATTTTTTAGGAATGTAGTTTGATGGTTATAATCCTAACATGATTATGATAACAAATATCCTAAATTTGTTATGATATTTTATTATCAACCTATATGGTTTCATGGTTAGGTGGTTGGAACAAAATTTTCTTTTTATGGAACCACACAACCTTTCTTCATGAATAAAAGGAGAGAGAAGCCCCCTTGGAAACATTGCCTAACTCCTCATTTCTCTCTTTTTTGGATGCCCATACCTTACTTTCTCTCACTAAAATATTCTTTCTCTCTCTTGGATGTCTCTCTCCGTCTCTTGGATGGGTTGAAAGCATCTCTCTCTTATTCACTCACACTCTCTTGAGTGGGTTGAAAGAAGGCTTTTTCTTCTCTCTTGATTGATCAAGATTTCTTGATCAAGAAATTATTTTTTTTGATAGATCAAGATTTGATCTTGATCAAGAAATCTTTTTCCTCTTGATTGAATAAGATTTGATCTTGATCAAGAAATTATTCTCTCTTGATTTAGAAAATCAATTGAAGAAGAAAAGAGGCGCTAGCACCCCTCGCTGGAAGGTCATCATCTAATCCTAGGAGGACATCATCCAAAGATCTCGACGTGGATTACCATTAGAGGCCGGATGTGTAGATGACTAGTGGTAAATTATTTACTGATTTTATTAGTCTTCATCCTTAATAAATAACACAGATATGATTTATTATTTAATCATGTATTATTTCTTGTTAACTGAATCTATTCCCTGAGAATCTTCAGTTTTGGAAATTAAATTTGTATTTATTTTATATTTTGCTGCATGATATATAAATTTTATTCATATAAAATATACAAAATTTCCAACACAATAATCATGGAGTTCCACAACAAATGGATCGGCAAAACGATAAGCAACCTCTTCCATTGTCATACTTTCATCTGCTGAGTTGGATCAACTCCATCACAAACTAGCAATGCCGTTAACAAGAAATTCCTATTGATAAGCATGGTAACTAATAGGCTTGCGATATTGTAGTTAAGACATTGCAGCTATCAGTTAATTAATCAACTCTTTTAAAAAATAAAAAATTTATAGAAAAGGTGAGTCAAGTTGAATCCAAAGGGAAAGTAGTATGTTGAATGTTTTGAAATCCTTAATTTAAGAAAATTAAAAGATCAGATAAACAGGAATTATAAGTGCAAAATAAAGAAAATATGTGGTACTAGGATCTACTATTTAGATCCTACTTACAATAAAAATGAAGGACACAAATTTAAAGTGCAAGAAAAATAAACTTTATATTAATTTAAACCAAGATCCTACTACTCCCCTTCTTCCTTCATACTCCTTGGAGTAGATTGTGCTTCTTTGCTTCTTCTTCTTTAGTACTTGGATCTTAAAAGTAAAGTCAGCTTGAAGATGGTATAGGGACAGTACTCTTTCTCTAAGATACCTCACTCTTAGAAGCCAACTCGCAACCCAAGTAGTGTCCTCTACCTTGTACTGTCTCCTCTCTCTAAGATGATTTGATATGTAGCTCTAAGGGCCTTTAAATAGATTATGCTACTATCTTTTAGACTTGATCTCCTCTTGATTTGATTACGATTATATCTTGCTATGATCTGCATGTGGTCTTTATTCTGATTTCCTCATATTCCTTATTTATTTGCTTGTTCTTCCATCTTTATCTCAAATTTCAGCTGCCACATTCTTTCTTTGAAACTATATACTTTATTTAAAAATTTAGTTTAAAAAATACTTAAATATAAGATTATAAATATTATGAAGATTGTAAGTGCTATAAATAGATTTTAATAATTATAATAGTAATAATAATAATAATAATAGTGATATAATAATGTAATTATTATAAAATATTTAATTTATGAGAATATTTGATTTAATTATTTAATTATGTATTTTAAAGGATTTTATCACCATTAACTCTTTAAATACTTAAATTAAATAAGTATTATGTGATTTATCATACCCTCTGACTTACTTATTGCTAGTCCCTTGGCAATGTTAATTTTGATTTATCACTATGTACAGTAATATCTTCTTTACAAAAGTAGAATTAGGATTGAAAGTTAAAAGATTTAGCGGGTGTTGCTAACTAAGTGTTGAGTTGTAGGAGCAAATTTCGTGGTCAGTGTTTTCAGCAACTTTCTTAAATTCAACTAAAGATATACAGTACTTATGTTGGTGATGATTAACTTAACATTTGGATGTTAGCTTGTAAAGGACAAACATGTCTTCTCTTATCACCTTATTTGGTTAATTTTCTATATACCCCCAAATTAATTCCATGAACTAAGGTAGTTTTCACACTGTTTTTTTTAATACTAAGCATACTAGCTTTTTTTTCACCGTTTGACGCAAACATATCATTTCCTGAGGCGACGGAGCCCGATTACTAAGCTTATGGCAATCGTGCTAGTTTTCCTTCACTGTTTGAGATGCGAACCACATCACTTCTTAAGGTGACGGGGCTCGGTTACTAAGCTTAAGGCAATCCATATATACTCTATGTTTTGTACTTTTATTTTATGCAAGTAGCTCTTTCCTTAAGATCAAATTCTTTGATTGGGGTATATAATAATTACCAATTTTCAATAATAATTGAATTCACAGTTGGCTCTACAACCAATGCCTACTTTGCCTTGTCAGTATGCATGTGTACTTGGGAGTGCTAATAGCCTTTAAGTGATCTAATTAGGCTACTAAAAATCTGGCCAACTAATTTACTCCTTAACTCACTACACTTATTAGCAAATACTCTTTAACTCTTATTACTTTTTCCTAGTGTATTCTGCTTAGAATTTCTTTCTTGACAGATAATTACCTAAAGTTTTTTTCTATTTAAAATTTTAAAGGATTTTACCTTTTTTAAAAAATAAACTTTAAAAGATTATTCTTGTTATTTTTATATTTATTATAACCTTTTCATTTATTTATTATCTACAAATCTTATTTTATTGTATATATGTTATGTCATTTTTTTAATTTTAATTAATTATATATATATAATTTGCAGGATTATTAATTTTTTTTATCATGAAAGACTTTCATTTTCTCTCTATAAATATGTGAATTTTCATAGGCCTCTCATCTCAGTTCATCCAGTTCAGTTAGCTGTAACATCTGAGTAAAACCTGCTTGTTTCATATCAAAATTTAATTGCTTGATCGCCCAATATGCTTTATGTTCAAGTTCTATCAAAAGATGACATGCTTTTTCATAAATCAGTCTATAGGAAGACATGCCAATATGGTTCTTATAAGCTATCCTATAGGCCCATAATGCATCATCTAATCGTTCTGACCAGTCTTTATGATCAGGCCTAATCATCTTTTGTAGGATGTTCTTGATCTTCCTATTGGATACATCAATCTGGCCACTAGTTTGTGGATGGTACGATGTAGCTACCTTATGTGTGACTTCATATTTTGTAGTAACATTCAAAACTGGTAGTTTATGAAATGGGTACCTCTGTCACTAATGATGGCATGTGAAAATCTAAACCTAGAAAAGATATTCTTTTGAACAAATCTTATAACTACCTTATGGTTATTGATTTGGGCTGCCATGGCCTCTATCCATTTAGAAACATAATCGATGGCCACCAAAATGTATTCAAAACCATTGGAGGGTGGAAAGGGTCACATGAAATCAATTTCCCAAACACCAAAGATTTCAACTAACAAAATGGGGTTTAAAGGCATCATGTCTTTTTTCGAAATATTTCCTAAGGCTTGACATTTGGCACACTCTTGGCTATAAGTATGGGCATCCTTAAATAATGTGGGCTAGTAAAATTCACTTTGCAATACCTTAGCTACAGTTTTTCTATCCGAGAAGTGTCCTCTATAAGCAAGAGTGTGAAAAAAAAATTTAGAGACTTAGCTGTTTGGACTAAGGGACATATCTACGGTTGATCTAATCAGCACAAAATCAAAAAGTTTCAAATCTTCCTAGAAATAGTATTTGATTTGAGCAAAGAATCTATACTTTTCATTCTTATACCCGCTATTAGGAACTCACCCAATCACTAAATAATTGACTATGTTCGCAAACCAAGGAGCCTTTACATGTCACACTACTAGGAGTTGTTCATCAGGAAAGATTCAGCAATTACTGTAGATTCAAAATTTTTTGCTAGGATTCTAGATAGATGGTCTGCTAGAACATTTTCTGATCCTTTCTTATCTCAAATTTTAATATTAAATTCCTATAGTAGTAAGATCCATCTAATCAATCATAGTTTAATATCTTTCTTTGAGAGCATGTATCTCAAAGCTGAATGATCCAAATAAACCACGATCTTAGACCCTAATAAATAAGATCAAAATTTTTTGAGGGTAAACACTATAGCTAGTAACTCTTTCTCAATGGTTGTATAATGCTTTTGGGCTTCATTTAGAGTTCTACTGGCACAATAAATTACTATAGGATATTTGTTTACCCTCTAGCCCAAAATAGCTCCTATGGCAAAGTCTAAAGTGTCACACATTATTTCAAAAGGTAGTGACCAATCTAGGGGGTTGGATGATTGGGGCTTTGGTCATGGCTTCTTTTAAAAACTCATAGGCCTTAAGATAGTCTTCATCAAAGTTAAAAGGGATATCCTTAGTGAGTAGATTACATAAAGGACGAGATATTTTGGAGAAGTCTTTGATGAAAGATGATAGAATCCTATATGACCAAGAAAAGATCGAATTTGTTTGATAGAATGGGTGGAGGAAGTTTATAAATCACTCCAACTTTAGCCCTATCAACCTCATCCCCCTTTTGACACAATATGCCCTAAGACGATCCCTTCTTGAACCATAAAATAACTTTCTCCTAGCTTAAAACTAGATTGGCCTCAATGCATCGCTTTAATATCTTCTTTAAATTATTGAGGCAATTGTCAAAAGATTCTCCAAGATTGAAAAGTCATTCATAAAATTTCAAGAAATTCTCCCACCATATCCAAAAAAATTGACACCATGCACCTTTAAAAGGTTGCAGATACATTACACAATCCAAGGGCATTCTATGAAAAGCAAAGGTTCCATAAGGACAGGTAAAGTGATCTTTTTCTGGTCTTCTAGATAGATTGTTATTTGATTATATCTAAAATATCCATCTAAAAAGCAAAAATATCATTGGCTAGCTAGTTTCTCCAAAATTTGGTCAATGAAGGGTAAGCAAAATGGTCTTTGCAGGTGGCTGCATTAAGTTTTCGGCAATCAATATAGACACACCACCTACTGGAAAGTCTTGTTGGCACTAGATCCCCTTGGTCAATATGGACAACTGTGAGTCCATATTTCTTGGGAACAACAAATAAAGATATCTTACTATTCATGTATCAGTGAAACCCTAATATAACACTAAAAAAAATTAAGTTTTTTATTATTTTTGTTGTAATTGTGAATTTCAAACGCTTGTCAAACAAATTCCTATCCAAGGTTGCCCTAATTCTAGACAGCTTCTAACTTCCAAGGCAGCTTTGGAGCCCTTCAAGTCAAGAACTAACTAATCAGCTAGCCAGATAAGGGTAAGGTTGGTGGGGGTCCCCTCCGTTGTTTGCCTTAGACACCAAGTAGTTTGGCTAGATAAGCAAATGGAACCAATTAAGTAACCACCTTCCTTGGGGCCTATCCTTGAACCCCCTTTCCTATACACCAGCCGATCAATCAATCCTGACTTGGTCCAACTCTTTCGAGTGCCTTGTCCTAGTGGAGCTTGAGTTTCTTAGGGACTGACGTCTAGTTAATTTTAATTAACAAGCTTAGGTATGCTGAATGCGGAATGATGATTTATGGGCTAAGGAAGGATTATTAAATCCCCATCTTATATTGTTAATGGATTATTGCCCTTAAAATGTATTATGGAAATATGCAATGCAAAAACAAAGAGATGTCCCAAACAAATAGTAATCTTTTAAATTTTATTTAGTTACTCTATTTTAGTTAAGTGTTATGCAGTTTTTCTTTTGTTTTCTTTTTTTATTTTTTTTAAATTAGAGGGTTTCTCTTTTAAAATTTTTGTGATTAAATCTCTAATTTTCTAATTAGCTTATGAGGTGTCCGTGTAGAATCTTTTGTGTTGCAAAAAAAGTAAGTTTTCTGAGTCAATCTATACAAGTTAGAAAGTCAAAAAAAAAAAACCTATGAATTAAAAAGCAAATTAAAGCAAGTAAAGCAAATAAAGACTACAATTAATATAATGTGAAAGAAAAAGACTAAAATTAGCTAGGTTAAGCAAATAAAGCAAGTAGATGTCCTAAATTAAAGCCTAATCTTTAAGACAAGTAGATGTCCTAAATTAAAGCCTAATCTTTAAGACAGTTATGTGAAAGATCAATGATTTTTTTCTTTTTTTGGATTAGTTTAAAAATAAGGAACTAATTAAGAGCAATTAATTTTTTTTATGTTATGCTAATTTAAGCAAGTGGAATAAAAAATAGATTTTAATTTTGGTTGAAAAGGAAGAAACTAAAAGAGAAATTTGCGAAAGAAAACTAAAATAGATATTGTTTTGGTTAATATGAAAAGGAAAAAAAATAATTAAAGTAACTAATGAAAAAGGAAATTAATTTGAGGTTAGGGTTGATCGCACCAGAATGGTAGATAACTCTTTTTCTCTCTTTTTTTGCACAAAAAATAAATTAAAAAATCAAAGAGATAAAAAATGTTGCATTCGTGTCTTCCGGACAATGGCTTCAAAACTTGATAGGCTCACAATGTTGTCATTAAAACACCACAGCTATTAGTTTAACTAATCGACTCTTTTAAAAAATTAAAAATTCATAGAAAAGGTGAGTTGAGTCGAATCCATAGGGAAGGCAGTATATTGAATGTTTTAAAATTCTTGATTTAAAAAAATTAAGTGATCAAATAAATAGAAATTACAAATGTAAAATAAAAGAAAATAAGTGATATTAGATTCTACTATTTAGATCTTAGCATCTACTTGTAATAAAA
This sequence comes from Calamus simplicifolius, assembly GCA_900491605.1. Classification (NCBI taxonomy): domain Eukaryota; kingdom Viridiplantae; phylum Streptophyta; class Magnoliopsida; order Arecales; family Arecaceae; genus Calamus; species Calamus simplicifolius. Next base: position 54,355 of record UESW01000076.1, read on the forward strand.
TGAAGGACATGAATTTAAAGGTACAAAAAATAAACTTTATATTAATTGAAACCAAGATCCTACTATAAAATACAATTGAATAAACTAAAAATAATTAAAAATATAACAAAGACAAGAGATGAATCGACGTAGCCTCGTCGGGAAGATGATCAACGAACTCCTTTTTGTTTCCTTCGTGCTCCTTGAAGCAGACTGTGCTTTACGCTTCTTATCTTTGGATCTTTGATCTTAAAAGTGAAATCGGCTTTAAGATAGTGTAGGGACAGTACTCTTCCTCAAAGACACATCACTTTTAGAAGCCAACCCGCAACCCAAGTAGTATCCTCTACCATATACTATCTTTCCTCTCTAAGATGATTTGATCTGTAGCTTTGAGGGCCTTTAAGTAGATTATGTTGCTATCTTTTCAGACTTGATATCTGTCTAATTTGATTGTGATTGTATCTTGGTATGATTTGCATGTGATCTTTATTCTGATTCCCTCATATTCCTTATTTGTTTGCTCGTTCTTCCATCTTTGTCTCAAATCTCATTAAAAATATTTAATTTTAAAAAATACTTAAATATAAGATTATAAATATTATGAAGATGGTAAGTGTTATAATAGAAGTGTAATAATTATAATAGTTATTATAATAATAGTAATAGTGATAATAATGTAATTATTATAAAATACTTAATTTATGAGAACCTTTGATTTAATTATTAAATTATATTTGAAAAAAAATTATCATCATTAATTCTTTAAAATATTAAATTAAATAAATAAATTTGTGATTTATCATTAACATACCATTTTGTTTCTCAATGCAGTGCTCAGCCAGCCGGCAGCCATTCCCCATTCTATTTCAATCAACAACAACAACGAGGAAAGATATTGTGATTTTTCATTTATGTCTACAAGCTTGTCAATACTTCTATTAATGTAGATAAAATGCAGTTGACGTAGAGCTATTCAGTTGACTACAAGACATTTTTAACTGTGATAATATGCGCCATATTCAATTTACAACCTCAGGGAATAAATTGGCTGCAAGATTTTACCTCTACAGCGTGCCGAGTCAAAAAGACAAACATTTTAAGGAGAAAATGTAGATGAAGGTACAAGATGTTGCAGATAAACAATGATCATTGCTCCGGGTGGAACTCCCAACCTTTATCTCAAAAATGAAAATACTGATCATTGCTAAACTGCAAGAACAATGGAACTTGAAAACAGCACACATTATTCTACTAAAATTAACAATATCCAAAATACCGGGACCATAATACATCGATCGGTCACCTACCTATCATCCACGTCTGGAGGCCCAGTAAGCTCAACCATGGCTGAAATACAAGTATGCTAGCCTTAACGACAAAGACATAAGAACAAGATGTCAGTTGCCATGATTGCATTCCGGGAAGGTTTTTTGTGCACCGCGCATGATGGTATAGATCGTGCATACCGTGCATGCATGACTAAGAATAATTTTGTTATTTTGTATAGTGCGTGCGTTCCTACACTGCGCACGATGTAAAAGAACTTTTTCTTACATTCCTGTAACCACAAAAATGAAACCAGAATGTCGCAAGTAAGAAGAGATATTGTGCATTTTCTTTCCTGAATCAATGAATTTTCCAAAAGCTTTTCAAAAGGAGCCCATCTCTCTTTGCTTGAATTGGAACATCTCAAACACAAAAGGACACCTGCATATTAAGACAATGTACAGTGCCACCGATACTAAAGAAAACAAAAACATTTATTCTATGATCAATTGTACGTATGGTACAAGTAACTCTCAAAATTCTCCTTGAGCTAAAATTACATTAAGGTTGGGAATGCTATGTAAGACTTAATTTAAATATATTGATCACGATATCAAATATGCGGAAATACAGTATCAATATATTTATTATGATCGATAAATACCTCCAGCCATTATTATTAATGTTCTTTCCGATAAGGATAAGGAATTCGATCTTCCTTGAATCAGCTGCACGGGATCTTGATCTTCCTTCTCTCTAGGGATCTTGATCTTCCTCCTTCGATGGATCTTGATTAATCTTCCTCCTCCTCTCGATAGATCTTCCTCCTCTCGATGGATCTTGATTGAGTTCTTCCAATCAACGAGCCATCGCACTCTGATGGTGTATGCCCTCAGGATGTGCTCTTGATCAGGGACTCAATGCCTCCGCTTATTAGGTTTTTCTTTCGATAACCTTGTTGAAAGCCTTAGGAAGGGTTCCCTATTTATACTCAAATCCCTTCACCGCATGCTCCCATCAAGCAAGCGTTCAACATTTAAGGGGGGGCTGTTATCACTTCTTAATTAGTGAAACGATAGTAATAAAATAAGGACCATTAAAAGCGATGGGTTATTACATTCTCCCACTTGGTCCGTATATTTTATCAACACTGAACAAGAAACTAAATACATGAATCATAGCGATAGGTCCTCTATAATTGAGTATTATCTTCTATGTATTACAATGCATTCAATTTCTTTACCACTATTCCAAATGTGACAACATAACATAATGAATAAACCATATGTTTATTCAGAGTCCAAAAGAAAAGTTTGTCATTTCTCAAAAGTCATATAACGTGTACACCTGAATGAGAAATAAACAAATAATTGAATAAGAGTTTCTTTGTACAAATTGTTATCCATACAATTATATCATGGAACCAACTCCCATTCTTATCACATGATCCTTAAAATTCTTAATTGGCATGCCTTTACTCAAAGGATCAGCTATCATCAATTCAGTACTAATGTGTTCTATGACCACTTTGTTTTCTTTAACACGTTCTCTTATGGCTAAATACTTAATGTCGATATGTTTACTTCGATTACCACTCTTATGGTTTTTAGCCAAAAATACAGCAGCTGAATTGTCACAGTACAGTTCAATTGGCCTAGTAATAGAGTCAACAATTCTAAGCCCTGAGATGAAACTCTTCAACCATATACCTTGCGATGTAGCCTCAAAACAAGCAACGAACTCCGCTTCCATAGTAGAGGTAGCAGTCAAAGTCTGCTTTGCACTCCTCCATGATATGGCTCCACCAGCTAACATAAATATAAATCCTGATATTGATTTCCGAGAATCAACGCAGCCAGCAAAGTCCGAATCTGAGTAGCCCTCTATCTCCAAATGATCAGTTTGTCTATACATGAGCATGTAGTCCTTGGTCCCTTGAAGATACCTCATGACCTTTTTAGCAGCTCTCCAGTGGTCTAAACCTGGATTACTCTGATATCTTCCCAACATTCCTACTGCAAATGCAATGTCAGTTCTTGTGCAAACCTGAGCATACATTAGGCTTCCAACAGCTGAAGCATATGGAATGTTGTGCATCTGTTCCTGTTCAAGTTCATTTTTAGGGCACTGGTTCAAAGCGAACTTGTCACCCTTCACTATAGGTGCAACACTTGGTGAACAATTTTTCATCTGAAATCTCTCCAAGACTTTATTGATATAAGTTTCTTGAGACAATCCCAAAATGCCTCGAGATCTTTCTCTATGGATCTTAATGCCAATGACATAAGATGCCTCACTCATATCTTTCATATCAAAATTTTTGGAGAGAACTTGTTTCACCTCATATAGCAACCCTTTATCATTGGTTGCAAGTAGAATGTCATTCACATATAGGACCAAGAAACAAATTTTTCTCCCACTAACCTTCTGGTATATACATTGATCCATGATGTTCTCTTCAAAACCAAAGGAAGAGATCACATCATGAAATTTTAAATACCACTGACATGAGGCTTGTTTCAATCCATATATGGATTTCTTAAGCTTGCAAATCCTTCAGGCTATTTCATGTAAACCTCTTCCTCTAGATCTCCATTAAGGAATGCGGTCTTCACATCCATTTGATGTAACTCAAAATCAAAATGAGCTACCAATGCCATAATTATTCGGAGAGAGTCTTTCTTGGATACAGGAGAAAATGTCTCCGTGTAGTCGATTCCTTCCCTCTGAGTGAATCCTTTGGCAACGAGTCTTGCTTTATATCTCTCAATGTTGCCTTGTGAGTCTTTCTTTATTTTGAAGATCCATCTATATCCAATGGCTTTTACACCATCAGGCAACTCAACAAGATCCCAGACTCGATTAGATGCCATAGATTCCATCTCGTCCTTCATGGCATTGAACCACAAGTTTGATTCCTTAGAACTCATGGCTTGTGAAAACATTTCAGGATCATTTTCGGCTCCAATGTTATAGTCAGATTCATGTAGATACACAACATAATCACTAGGAATTGCTGATTTCTTTATTCTAGTTGATCTTCTTAATGTTGTGTCAATGACCTCTTGAGGAGTATCTTGCACAACTGATTGTTGATGAACAACACTATCTTCTAGATTACCATCAGCTTGTGAAATCTCAATGACTGATTGTTGGGCACTTAATTGAGTTTGAGGAGTGCTATAAATAACAACCAATCCCTCACTTAAAGTGGAAGCTGGAATAACTGAATGATCTTTCTCAGAAGAAGCCAAATACTGAGATTTATCACTCCTACTGATCAAGTCATTCTCAAGAAATTTTGCATTTCTTGATTCCACAATCCTAGTGCTGTGAGATGGACAATAAAATCTATAACCCTTGGACTTCTCAGCATATCCAATAAAGTATCCACTAATAGTCCTTGGATCTAGTTTCTTTTCTTGTGGATTATAGACTCTTACTTCAGATGGGCATCCCCAAACATGTATATGTTGCAGACTTGGTTTCCAACCTTTAAATAACTCAAATGAAATTTTGGAAATAGCCTTGGTTGGAACCCGATTCAATATATACGCAGCAGTTTTAAGAGCTTCAGTCCACAAGGATTTAGGTAAGTTAGAGCTGACAATCATGCTCCTTACCATGTCCAATAATATCCGGTTTCTCCTTTCAGCTACACCGTTTTGGTCAGGAGACCCTGGCATGGTGTATTGTGCAATAATTCCATTTTCTTCAAGAAACCGAGCAAACAGACCAGGTGCTTGTCCATTCTCAGTGTATCTACTATAATATTCTCCACCTCTATCTGACCTCACGATTTTAATTTGCTTGCCGCATTGTTTCTCTACTTCTGCCTTAAATACCTTAAATGCATCTAATGCTTCGTTCTTATTATGAAGTAGGTAGAGATACATATATCGTGAATAGTTATCAATAAATAAGATGAAGTATCTCTGACCATACGAATCCATATCTGGGCTACAAATATCCGTATGTATGATCTCCAGTATTTCCGAACTTCTCTTGGCATCTTTCTTGTACTTGTTGGTTTGCTTTCCCTTTATGCAGTCCACACAAGTGTCAAAATCAGTAAAATCAAGAGTATCAAGTACTCCATCTTTTACTAATCTTTTAATTCTCTCAATGGAGATATGACCTAATCTCCGATGCCACAAAATAGAGGAATTCTCATTTATAACACATCTTTTCATACCAGTTTGGGCGTGCATCACATTATAGGTGGTATTATTTTTTAAATTAATTTGGAAAAGATTGTCTGACAATGTACCATTCCCAATAAGCTTAGATTTATAAAATAAATCAATAGAGCTTTTATTAAAATTAAAGGAGTATCCTGCTGGTACAAGCCTTGACACTGAAATCAAATTTCTAGAGAAACTTGGAATATAAAATGTCTTTTCCAAATCCAAAACAAAACCAGAATGTAAAATAAGTCTGCACGTTCCAATTGCTTCCACATGTGAACCCATCTTGTTTTCTGAATAGATGCTTTGTTCACTTCCCAATGGTTTCCTTTGATTTAGAAAACCCTGCAAGGTATTTGAAACATGGATTGTAGAACCAGAATCAATCCACCATGTGTTATGACATATAACCAAATTGGATTCATGACATACGAATGAGGTTAGAGTACCTTTATTGTCAAGCCAAGCTTTGAATTTGAGACAATCTTTCTTTATATGCCCTTTCTTCTTGCAAAAGAAGCACTTGGACTCCTTCTTGTCTTCTGTATGGATGGATACTTTATCCTTTCCTTTGCGTTTGGCTTTGGGAGCTTTAGTCTTTCTCTGAGTGACTAAATGTGCACTTTCTCCCATTTCTAAAATCAGCCTTCCTTCCTCTTGAACACACATGGTTAGAAGTTCATTAATTGACCATTTGTCCTTATGTGTGTTGTAAGATATTTTGAAGGGACTATACTGCTGTGGGAGTGAGCTCAAAATAAAGTGCACCAAGAAAGATTCTGACATCTCAACCTCTAGGGATTTCAACTGAGCCGCAATGTCCCTCATCTTCATGATATGCTCACGCATACCTCCAACCATAGTGAGCTTTATTGATGATAATTTTGTCATTAGGGTGCTAGCCATTGCCTTATCTGAAGACTCAAATTGTGCATCAATAGCCTTCAGAAGTTCCTTGACATTTTTGCACTCAGGAATTGAACCACGTATACTAGCAGAAATTTTAGTACGTATGAACATCATACTGAGGCGATTGGACCGTTCCCATCGTTCATACGCAGCAATCTCAGCCTGAGTGCTAGTAGATATAACTGAATGTGGTTCATCCTTCCTGATAGCATAGTCAATATCCATGCACCCTAATTGAAGAAGAATTCTCTCCTTCCATAATTTATAATTATCACCACTTAAATCGGGAACGTTACATTTCATATCAGAAATATTAACAGGCAAAATAGCTGCATAAAAATAAAAACATGTTCATGTAATTGAATTTGAGGCATATAACTTGATGTCATGTTTTACCAATGTAAACATGCAATAACATGAATCAATAATATACAATAACTACATGTGGGCTAAGTTATTATACTCAAATAGACTCATTAACTTAATGATGTGACTAACAAATTATTCCTTTCTTAATTCCTGTGGGTAATTAAGAAAATAATTTGTTATCGCATCCTAATTAATTATATTAGTGCAACAAAAATTCCTGTGGGATAAGATTTATTACATTAATATAATTAGTCACAATTAATGTCATCTAACCTTATGTGATCTTTGCAACTCAATATATAATTTTGATTAATCAAAGATGCTGTGGCTACTCCTCAATTAATCAAAATCATATTGATCACATGACATTGAATTCCATTATATGCATATAGATTAACCAATTTAGTATGATTATTAGGTAGTGATCTTAATCAACGTAACATTTCCAAATCAAGATCTGAGTTAGTCAAATTGGCCAGGCCAGTGAAAGAGAAGTGGGGGTCCCCCCGTTGCTTTCCTTAGGTCAGTCAACGGAACCAATTAAGTAACCACAATCTCTTTACCTTTCTAGACACCAACTGACCAATCAGACCTTGAAAGGATTTGCACTGTGATTTTCACACTACCACCAAATTCATGCATAGAATAAATCTAGTATGCAGAACAGGAGATAACATTTTAATTATCTATTTAATGAATTTTGAAATTATCATCTTAAGAAAAATTTTTGTTAATTAAAACACGCCCGGCCGTAGCTCATTATTCCCTTGGGCCAGTCTATGTAAAACACCGTAGGCATAGAGACTCAGGAGGCGCATTTTAATACAAAAATTTAAACTTAAGAAACAAATGATAAAAACAAATCATGTTACATGATTTAATAAAACATTAAACAGATAATAAATAAATTTAAAATTCATCCAATCCAAATTTTAAATCCCGTGAGAGAACGGAAAGACCATAAGCGAGAAAAGCGAAAATCGAAACAGGCCACGTTTTCTCTCTTTTTAATATGTCACCGCATATGGTTATGGAAGCCACATTTCCGCTGCATTTCCTTTCTTTAGTTTTTCCTTTTTTTTAGTGCTACGTTTCTTTTCTCTTCCTTTCTTTAATGCTATCTCTTTAATACCAAAAAGAAATCCAGGAAACCTTTAATGCCAGAAAGAAATCTTTAATAGAAAAGAAAGAGGCCACATTTTGTAAAGAAAGAGGCCATGTTTTGTTTCCGCAAAAAATCGGAATCTGAGATAGGTTTAATGGTTTCTGCTCAATTCCGTGAACAAAATCAGAACTGAGCAAAAAATCGAAAACCGAAAAACTAAAAATGGAAAACATGGGGCATAAATTGCTTAAAAAGAGAAACTTTGATGGAAACACTCACAAAATAAGGCAGAGGTTTAAAAAAGCTCTGATACCAAATGTAAGACTTAATTTAAATATATTGATCACGATATCAAATATGCGGTATGATCGATAAATACCTTCAGCCATTATTATTAATGTTCTTTCCGATGAGAGTAAGGAATTCGATCTTCCTTGAATCAGCTGCACGGGATCTTGATCTTCCTTCTCTCTAGGGATCTCGATCTTCCTCCTTCGATGGATCTTGATTGATCTTCCTCCTCCTCTCGATAGATCTTGATTGATCTTCCTCCTCTCGATGGATCTTGATTGAGTTCTTCCAATCAACGAGCCATCGCACTCTGATGGTGTATGCCCTCAGGATGTGCTCTTGATCAGGGACTCAATACCTCCGCTTATTAGGTTTTTCTTTCGATAACTTTGTTTAAAGCCTTAGGAAGGGTTCCCTATTTATACTCAAATCCCTTCACCGCATGCTCCCATCAAGCAAGCGTTCAACATTTAAGGGGGGAGGGGGGGCTGTTATCACTTCTTAATTAGTGAAACGATAGTAATAAAATAAGGACAATTAAAAGTGATGGGTTATTACATGCTAATCAACTACTTCATTGGTACAATCAGCATGCACCACTCAATTTTACACCACTGGGGAAGAATCTAACTTGTCTACACTGTTTCAATTTGACAAGAGCATCTTGTATTCCCCCTAGTAGAATATCAACATAAATGGCTACGAGCATAGTTCTAGGATTGTTAGGCAGTGCAGACAGAGCTTCCTTCAAAAACTGGTTAGCCTGCTCATGCTTCCCCTGCATTGCAGATATGGTAGCAAGATTTACATAAAGTGCTCCACAAGCCTCTTCAGGCTTCAGGAACACGAGACCTTGGGGCTCTTCTAAACAAGCTTTGGCATTCAAATGACCATTCAAGTCCTCGCCATCTCCAACTTTCTCTATTCACCATTTGTCTGTGTCTTCATCACTGCATGGCAACTGAACTTCGTTCTTATCCGAAATATAGATTGATAAATATTCAGCAGCTTCTTTAGGTCAGTTCAGGTGGCAAAGTGCTTCAGCAGCATAAACAAGACTTAGAAAATTGTAAATTTTAGAGCAGTCTGGCAACTGCTTAAGTGCTTTCACATATGCCAAGTCTCCAAGAACTGCCTGCTTTATCAAGTTGTTTACTTTCTTGCATGTGTCCTCGTATGCAGAGACAGAACTCAGCAAGGTTGAGTTCGAGCTCATACCTCCTTTTGTAACTTCCTTAAGATAGTGTTTCAAATAGGAGATAAGAGGGGATATTCAGGAGATATCCCCTCTTATTCTCAAAAGCCATAATTATAAGGGATAGCTGGGAATAAAGTTAACCAAAGGAATAATCCATGGTTAACCATGATAATCCATGGTTAACCATGGTTAACGATAGGTTATCCCCTCAATTTATTCCTTAGAAAATGCAGGAATAGCTGGTTATCCCTTGAAATAAGAGTAAAAAAAGTTATCCTATGGATTTACCTTTTTGCATTTGATATGATCAATGGGATAGCCAAGGGATATCCCTAGGAATAGCCAGGGGACAAACTCTATCCCATACACTTATCCATGGATAATATTTTTTCTATCAAACACTACCTAAGGGTGTGTTTGATACCCCAAAAGCTATCCCTGGTTAAATGTACAAGATACTGGATATCCTCTTATTCCCTATTTCAAACACTACTAAGGGTGTGTTTGATACCCCAAAAGCTATCCCTGGATAAATGTACAGGATAGCATTTATCCAGGGGATAGCTGAGGGAATAAGCATCTTTTTAAAATTACAAGTCTGCCATCAAGGGATAACTTTAGTTGTTCTTGGGTTACCTAGGGAATAAGTTCAGGGGATAACCCATGTTTAACCATGGGTTATCTCCTCTGTTAAACTTTTTCAGACCTATCCCCTCTAGCTATAGCATTGGGGATAAGGGGGATATCCATATCCTTCTTATCCCCCATATCAAACACTGCCTAAGAGTCATCACTTGCACTGCTCATGTAGAGGCTGATGTCACATTAGATGACTTTGAATCTGCAGTAGAGGCTGATACTGCATTAGATGACTTTGAATCTCCAGCTAAAGCATTCTTCTGGCTGGAGTTCTTGGCACCTAAGGAGATTATCTGGTTGTTGCCATCTTCCATTTTGTAGATTGAAGTGCTAGATTTTGTCAGTTCAAAATTGTTCAATAAAAGCAGGGCATTAAGCAGACACTGCCAGGCAAATGGAAGCGAGAGCCTGTACAGACCATCAGGACTGAATGGACCATCTTCTCCTGAGCCATCTAAACACCTATATTTCAGGTTTTTATCATCAATCACTAGCTGCCTCCATCTTCCTGTACCAACAACATGAATTTTAACCTCCTCACTGCCTGAAAATAAAGCACTGCCAGGTTGCAAAAGCTCCTTCTCCAAAGCTGAAAGGAAGCATTCAGCAAACCGAACCAGAAGAGACATCTGGAGCAGTTGTGTTACCGGTTGCAGAAACGTTCAGTCCTTGGTTAGGTTGATGTTGAGTAGTGTTTCCATTGTCTAACTTGGTTTATCATGCGTCCAACACCAAAAGATTTTTCGAGATACACAGAATTACATCCTAAAAACAATAGAATTGATTGTTAGGACAAAGAAAGGATCAAGCTCATAAACAAATGAAAAAGAAAGCATCAAAACCATATTAGTTATTTAAAATCAATAACAGGCCAAACTCATATTTGACATGAAAAGACAAGTATTTAAAAAAGAAAAAAAAAATCCTACCGAGCAAAACATTTGACACGAGGGACATGAACAAAACAAACGCACGCAAGATTAAGATTTGTAAAGAATGAAATAGAAGTATTGTCATACCAAGGGCTAGGTTTCATGATGAAGAATGACCAACCATAACACAAGCAGAGTAGGATGATCAAACTACTGTCACAAAGAAAATCTTGATTAGGAGGCAGGGTTATGTACAGAGGCATGCTTATCTTCCGAAAGTTGAACTAATAAGTCAAATAAAGGAAGGGAATTTACCAAAAATTTGATGAGAAAACATTCTGTCAGATTCCAGTTAGATAGAGTAATCTACTGATCTAATGTTATCAATAAAGGTTCAACCATATTAAACAAGGATTACTTCTCTTCTTCACTTATGCCCTCTAAGAATGGGAACATAAAATCCTATATTTGGATTCAACTCCCACAACTTTTATCTCATTTCTTCTTATCCAAGAACATTGCATGAAACTGCTCACACAGTTCCATCCGTAACTGTCCCCCATAATAATAATATCTATTTAAATACCTCATGTCCATCAAATTGACTCAGTTTCTCAATCCAGCCAATAGCCAAAATTAGAGTTCGCTAACTGATCCTACTTATTATAAGATTGCTCGTAAGGTATGACTATAATTTTACGGTGGTCGTTAACCTACCGCAATCTCTCTTTATTAAGGCTTGGAACCAGCTATGTATAAAAAAACTCAAATAGCAAAGTTTACTACAAGATTGCTAAAGAGACTAAAATTCTACCTAAATCTTGATATGTATCATCTATGAAGCCGTCGAAGCAGAATGATTGATTTGATAATATACAGTATAGAGTGTTCAAAATCAGGCTGGCCCTAGGTCTGCCTTTAGCAAGTCTGGGTCAGGTCAGGCTGACCCCAGGTCCAGAATACAGAATATTGGGTTGGGTTACTCAGGGTTAGCCTGGCCCCAACCTGACCCATTTGCATCCCTGTGCCTAAGGCATGCAGCTTAAGGCATTTGAGCATCCAACACTGCTACAGAAGCTCCTTCCAGATGGATTGATGACAGTGAAATGAAAGCTGATTTTAGCTAAGCCCATCATTGCAGCCAACATGTGGAAAGAGACACTCCAAAACTTTAAGCGACCCCTAATGCTAGAAGAACCTAGAAAAACCCTATATATAATTCTTGGGTATTTAGATGGTACAACGCTATCAGGATATCATCTTCTATGTCTATTTCGGTATTTCATTTAAATTATTAATTTTAATTTTTGAAAGAAGTATTCCTTTTAAATTCCATATTTTTTTAAATCCTAGAAAAAAAACTCTTTTCTCACTTAACTCCAGCTTTAGTATTAAAAACTTTTGTAACATATATGGTTTAAACAACTCTCATGGCTTATGACAACCCACTTAAATTTAGTATATACATATTATATTTTAGTACTGATTTTATCTATACTAGTAGAGAAGTAAAGATAAGCCAAGAAACAAATATTAATAGATCAATTTATAAAATTAGTCTATAAACAATATTTATAAAATTTAATTTTTTTTTTACTTTTGTTTTTAAAATTGAAATTAAAGCGGCTCCATTGTGATCTTTGACATCTTAGTTAATGTATAAATAAAAGATGGATAATGTTTTTTTTTTTTTTGTTATAATCTTTGACATCTTAAATTTTATACTGATTTGAATATTTATAATTAATGCTATAATTATATATCAATATGATGAATAAATGGAAGATAGATAATGATCTTGCATGTGTGATAGGCTTAGTTGAATACCTAGACATTGTGAGAGTAAAGAGGTAGGGCTGAAGTGAAGAGATGAAAAACAATCATCCTGTCTGCAGGGCATAAACGAGGAGAGGTGATATTATATGATCACTAGACAGAGGAACTGCACAGAGAGAAACAGCAGTCAGAGAGAGAGAGAGAGAGAGAGAGAGAGAACCCAAAGAGAGGTGACATCAACCAGAGAGAGGCAATGCTAAAGAGAGGTGAACACCTTGGCCAAACTATTGAATGGCGGTCGATGAAAGTCAGAAGGGAGGGTGGAACATTGAGCAATCGACGAATGGCTGAACAAGTTGTTGGTCTAATCACTCTGAACTAAAGAGAGGAAATGCCAGATAGCTGGATGCGTGATAGTTGGATTGAGGAGACGCTAGATGGTAAGAGTGGGAGAATAGCTCTCTAATTTTTGAGGAATGGGGTGCCTTAGTCTACTTGCTTGACGGCTGGAGCGAGGCAATGTTGGATAGCCAAAGTGGAAGAGTAGCTAAGCAAGAGAGAGGTTCTGTGTTTATCGGAGGAATGAGATGCCAGACAACACCTTGATCCAATTGTTCAGTGCTTGGAGTGAGGAAAACCAAACAGTGAGAGAAGACACCAACGGACTGTTTGGATGGAAGGGAATGGAAGAAAGGAAAAGAAAATGAAGAAAAAAAAGATCATACATTACTTTATTTAGGAGGAAGGTAAAAGAAAGAGGGGAAAGAGAATGAGAGTAATCGATCTTCCTTATTTCTTCCTCAACGAGGGTAAATTTATTAACTCCCAAATCGGAGGTAATGTGGGGGAGAAAAAAATGTTTAAGTTTTTTTTTTTAAAGATCAAAATATCCCTTTATTTTTTACTCTTCGTTCTTTCATTCTCATAGTTCATTCCCTACTCTTTATTCTTTCATTCCCACAGCCGCGAGCTAGAGTTCTCAAAACTCATCAAGGCAATATCGTGATAGCTCAAGACTGGTCTCAACCTAGGTATCTCCCCTTTCAATCATCGTTGAAATCCATTGAAACCCACTTAGATAATATAATTTTTCATTGAAATTTATTAAGAGTACTGAAAGTTTCTTACTGCATTGAATGCTTATAAATTAGGAACTGTTTGGATGAGAGGGAGTAGAGAGGAGGGAAAGGTGTTGACCTCATACTGATTTTGATGAATATAAAATAAATAAGTATGGTACTAATGAATGTATTATTAAGACAAAATGATTTTAGAAAAATCATTATCAAAGAAGGTGTTACTTCAAATCAAGGTAAACTATAAGTTAGATGAAAGGTGACACATGGGTAAAGTGAAATTATTATGGATATGTTTTCAAGTCGAAATGATTTCAAAGTTCAAATGAATTTGTGATTCACTATGAGTTTTTCAAAGGACTTGAGTTTCAATTTTTTTAAATGATTTCATATTTCAAGAGTGCATCTATTTTTCAAAAGTATAGGATTGCCTTTGGATGATTTCTATGTGAAACTTATTTTCCAAAGCATCCCGTTTCCTTTGGATTTGCACTGCATTTTGTCTTGCACTAGACTTAACATTTTTACAGAAATTTTGTGCAGACTGGGCGACCAGAATGTCATCAATGGCATCATTGAAATTTTAAGAACACTTTTCAAGCCTAATCCTAAAACTGGGCACCTATATGGGTGCCTAACTTTTTCATAGGATAATTAGGCGCCCATCTAGGTGCCTAACCTGGGTAGGTGAAAAGCTAGGCGCCTAGCCAAGCGCACAACTTTTTATGATTTCATTTTAGACGCCCAACTGGGCATCCAACTTTTGATGCTCTAATTCTAGATGCCCAACTGGGCGTTCAACTTTTTTTGCTTCCAAATTGGGTGCTTAGTTAGGTGCCTAACATGAAATTGCTTTCTATCGTTTTCCTCTATGCCTTCCAAAGCTTTTTGAAAAGGGGAATTGGGTAACCACTGTTGCCCCTGATGCCATAACAAAGAGCAAATTGAAACTGAGCGACCAATTGGTCGACCAGTTGGTTGAAAATTTCTATAACGGATATCTTTTCAATGTTCCTTTGCTTGCCATTTTTGGTCAATCCTCTCACAATAGACCGTAAACTGCTAGTTCTTGAAGGAGTGTATAAATAGCCTCTCAAACAGTGATTTAAGTGTAAGAAAAATAGTGAAAAAATCATGAAGGAGTCGTGGCATATCCTTGAAGAAATCTTGTAATAAAATAGTGTTGAAGACTCCATTGAATATTCAAGAGCCACCCGAAGTGTATTTATTTCTTCATCCTTGGCATGGTATGAAAGCTCAAACAACTCTTGAAGAGCATTCAAAGCTTCATTCATTGCTCAAGCTTGCTTAAAGGAGAAGCCTTCTTGTGGAGTGTTCTTCAAATGTGTAAAGTATTCATTTGAATATCTACTCATTTAAGGAGTTTGTTCTATTTACTTTTAACATTATTGTGCTTTGATTTAGAGTTTCATAGTTGTGAAACTTGTAAGGATAGAGGTCTACCCATATGATTGTTGTAAGACCCCTTTGTACCCGTAAACAAGTTGCTAGCCAGATCGGCTAGGTTTATAATAAAATTTTTAAGGGATTCTTGAGAAGTGGATGTAAGTGCAGGGTTTGGCATCGAACCATTATAAATTGCTTGTGTTTGGTTGATCTATTTTCTGTGTTGCTTGCATATCATTTTTACTTCACTACACGACACTCGATAAAATTCTAGAATTTGCTAAGTGCACATACTTGGCAATTAATTTTTAAAAATCCAATTCACCCCCTCTTGGGTTGCATTATCTGGCAACAAGTGGTATTAGAGCAGGTGCTGTTGATTTTTTGCCCTAAATAGCTTAGAGCCAAAGATTATGGCAACCCAAATGAGTTCCATATTGAGTGAGGGGTAATCCATAATAGACTACCTCTGTTTAATGGCACTAATTATACATATTGAAAAGTAAGGATAAAAATTTTCATCCAAGCATTTGACTATGATCTATGGAGTATCATAGTAAATGGTCCTCACACATCCACTCTAAGATCAAATGGCATGGATATTCCCAAACCAAAAATAAAATGGGATGAACATGATAAAATGATCGCTTAGCTCAATGCAAAAGCCATAAATGTTTTATATTATTCTTTGGATGCTAATGAGTTTAATCACATTTCTAGTTGTTGTTCTGCTAAAGAGATATAAGAGAGATTAGAAGTTGCCCATGAGGATACTAATCAGGTTAAAGAGTCAAAAATTAATATGCTTGTACATAGATATGAATTGTTTAAAATAGAATCAAATGAGTCTATTTCTGATATGTTTACTAGATTTACTAATATTATTAATGGGCTTAAAAGCCTTGATAAATCTTATACTAATGCTAATCTTGTGAGAAAGGTACTTAGATCTTTGCTCAGGTCTTGGAGGACCAAAGTCACTGCTATACAAGAGGTAAAAGATCTGAATACCCTACCATTAGAAAAACTTCTGGGATCCCTCATGACACATAAGCTTCAAGTCAAACAACATGTTGGTGAGGAGAAATCAAAAAGAAGGAGAACTAGGGCCCTTAAAAGTTCTGATAAAAAAGAAGAAGCTGATGAGTCTATGGATGATAGTGATAAAGATAATGACACGGCTCTTATCACAAGAAGTTTAAGAAATTTATGAAAAGAAATAAATTTGAAGGAAAAAAGAGGCCATTTGTCAAAGGAGAGCGAGCAAAGAGAAGGAAAAGAAAATTATAAGTTGAGTGCAAAAAGCTGGGATACTTTAAATCAGATTGTCCTTAACTAAAGAAAGGTTTCAAGAAATTTAAGATGAAAGCAATGATTGCCACTTGGAGCGATAGAGATGATTCAAGCTTCGAGGAAGAAGAGAAAAGTGAAGTTACTAACCTATGTTTCATGGCAGATAATGGTGAGGTAAGCCCTAGCTTCTTAAATGATTTTACATTTCAAAAATTGCATGGTGCATTCTATGAATTAATTGATGACTTTGCAAAACTTAGTTCCAAAAATAAATATTTAAAAAGTTAAATTCAAAATATCACTTTAGAAAAGAATAAGTGTATTGAAGAAAATGAAGTTTTAAAACAAGAAAACAAGGAATTGAAAACTAAAGTTAATAAGCTCAAACCTATTGTGGATAGATTTACATTAAGCTCTACTAAACTTAATATGATTCTTGATAATCAAAGTGCTACTTTTGATAAAGCTGGTTTAAGATAAAACCCTTAAAAAAAAACTTTAAAAAAATTTCTGTGCATGCTGGTGAATCTTAAAAAATTACATGCTTTAAATGTGGTTTAAAAGGTCATAAGTCTTATGCATGTAGTACTATTAAGAAAATTTGGGTTCCAAAAGGAACCATCTTGCTTAACCCCAAAGGACCTAAGAAAGCTTGGGTACCTAAAAGTAAGACTTAAATATATATATACAAGTGTGTCTTATAACCTATGGAGCTAAAAGAAAATGGTACTTGGATAGTGGGTGTTCAAGGCATATGATGGGTGATGAATCTCAATTCATCACTTTGGAGGCAAAGGATGGAGGAGTAGTTACCTTTGGTGATAATGGCCAAGGTAAAATTATTGGCATTGATAAAATTGGTATCACTTCCTCTACTTTTATTGATAATATTTTACTTATCAATGGTTTGAAACATAATTTGTTAAGTATTAGTCAATTATGTGATAAAGATTTTAAAGCTATTTTTGAATCATATGTTTGCATTGTTTTAAATCCTGCTGATAATAGCATGAAATTCATTGGTCATAGATATTGAAATGTTTATATTGCTGATTTGAAAATTTGAATGACCATAATTTTGATTGTTTAGTTGCTAAATGCTAAAATAATAAATCTAATTGGTTGTGGCATCGTAGACTTACACATGTTAGCATGGAGTTACTTTCAAAATTGGGATTTAGTTAAAGGTTTTTCAAAATTAAATTTTAAAAAAATAAATTTGTGATGCATGTCAATTTGGAAAACAAACTAGAAGTTCTTTCAAATCTAAAAACATTGTTTCAACTTCTAGACCTTTAGAGCTACTTCACATGGATTTTTTAGGACCAACTAGAACCACAAGTCTAGGAGGAAAGAAATATGGTCTAGTGATTGTAGATGATTATTCTAGATATACTTGGTAATGTTTTTAGCTCACAAAGATGAAGCTTTCTCGCTTTTCAAAAATTCTTTAAGAAAGTCACAAATGAGAAAAACACTTTTAGTATCTATCTGAAGTGATCATGGAACAGAATTTGAAAATCACTCTTTTAAAAATTTTTGTAATGAAAATGGAATTAATCATAATTTTTCAGCCCCTAGGACTCCACAGCAAAATGGTGTAGTTGAAAGAAAAATAGGACTCTAGAAGACATGGCCCGTACCATGCTATGTGAAAGCAACTTACCAAAGTACTTTTGGGAAGCAATTAACACAGCATGTTACATCTTAAATAGAGCTTAATAAGACCAATTTAAAGAAAACACTTATGAATTATGGAAAAAGAAAACCAAATATAAATACTTTCATGCATTTGGATGTAAATGTTTTATTCATAATAATGGTAAAAACAATCTTAGGAAAATTTGATGCTAAATCTGATGAAGGAATTTTTCTTAGGATATTCAACAACTAGTAAGCCTATAGAATCTTTAACAAGAAAACCTTAGTAGTTGAAGAATCCATTCATGTAGTTTTGAGAAATCTTTTTCATTAAGAAAGAAAAGATTGATGATGAGGTGAAAAACATAATTGAAAAAGCTCTTGAAAAACTTAATATTGAAGTATCTTCAAGTCATGAACAAGAAGAGGTAAATGATCAATTTAACATGAAGAATCAATAATCATGAATTAGATCTTCCAAGAGACTGGAGATATGCATAGTCATCCTAAGGAATTGATTATAGGCGATCCATCTCAAGGAATAAGAACTAGATCATCAT
The DNA here is from genome assembly GCA_900491605.1 of Calamus simplicifolius. Lineage (NCBI taxonomy): Eukaryota > Viridiplantae > Streptophyta > Magnoliopsida > Arecales > Arecaceae > Calamus > Calamus simplicifolius. The sequence continues at coordinate 72,926 of UESW01000076.1, forward strand.
GAGAAATATTAGTAATCATCTTGCATTTGTATCACAAATTGAACCTAAAACTTATGAAGAAGCTGAAAAAGATAATAATTGGATGTAGCATGCAAGAAGAATTAAATCAATTTACAAGAAATAATGTTTGGACTTTAGTTGAAAGACCTCATGTAATATCCAATTATTGAGACTAAATGGCATTATTTAGAAACAAAGCTGAGATTGATTTGCTAAAGGATATAATCAGAAGGAAGGTATTGATTTTGATGAAACCTTTGCACCAGTAGCTAGATTAGAAGCCATTAGGCTATTACTTGCATTTGCATGTCATATGAATTTTAACTTATTTCAAATGGATGTAAAAAGCATTTTTAAATGGATTGAAGAAGTTTTGTAGAACAACCACCAGGTTTTGAAGATCACGAGTTTCCAAATCACGTTTTTAAATTGCACAAAGCTTTATATGGTTTGAAACAAGCACCTAGAGCTTGGTATGATAGGTTAAGTAAATTCTTAATTAGAAAAATTTTTACAAGAGGAAATGTTGATAAAACTTATTTTTGAAAAGAAATATAAGATATTTACTTGTAGTACAAATATACGTTGATGATTATTTTTGGTGCTACTAACGATTCTCTTGTGTCAAGAATTTGCAAAGTTATGCAGGGAGAATTCGAGATGAGCATGATGGGAGAACTCAACTTCTTCTTGGACTCCAAATCAAACAAAGCAAAGAGGGAATCTTTATCAACCAAACCAAATACAAAAGAAATTTTCAAAAGTTTGGTATGGATCCAATGAATCGGAACTCCAATGAGTCTTTTCAAGCTGGACAAAGATGAGAAGGTAAAAAGGTTGATCAAAAGTATTATCGAGGTATAATCGGATCCCTTCTTTATTTAACAGCAAGTAGACCAGATATTTGTTTTCAGTATGTTTATGTGCTAGATTTCAATCTAATCCTAAAGAATCACATTTAATTGCTGTTAAAAGAATTTTTAAGATATTTAATGGAACTAAAATGTAGGTTTATGGTATTCTAGAGACAATATAGTATTGACTTAATAGGATACATAGACTCAGATGTTGCTGGTTGTAAGTTAGATAGAAAATTAACTAGTGAAACTTGTCAGTTTTTAGGAGTTAACTTAATCTCTTGGTTTAGCAAGAAACAAACTTCAATAGCACTGTCCATAGTTGAGGCCGAGTACATTGCAGCTAAAAGTTATTGTGCTCAAATCTTGTGGATTAAGCAACAACTAGAAGATATGGTATCAAACTTAATGGAATTTTCATAAAACGTGATAATACTAGTACAATCAATTTAACTAAGAATCCTATCCAACATTCTAGGACTAAGCATAATGAGATTGACATCATTTTATTAGATATCATGTAAATAATGGTGATGTTTTGCTTAAACATGTTTGTACTAATAAGCAACTTGTAGATATTTTTATAAAACCACTTGATGAATCTAAGTTTTCTGAAATTAGAAAGGAGCTTGGTATGTTGACCCTTTAATCTAGTGAGTTGTTATGATTGTTTGATTTTTATACTCTCTTGTGGTGATGATCTTTGTATGAAATTTGATTCATGTGAAACCTTGTTAATTCATCTTCATGATCCTTATTTTATGAAAAATCTTCTAGATCATTTCTATATTAAATTCCTTTGATTTTTGAATGCCCAATCTTTTCATTGCACTTTGACCCTTGGATTATTGGAAATCATTGGAAATCCCCCATTGGATGACTAATTGGCTGACCAGATTGCCAATTAGGCGCCTACTTTTAAAGTTGGGCGACTAATGTGGTGAGTGGATGCCTACTTTTGGAAGTAGGCAACCAGTTTGGAAAGTTGGACGCCCAATTGGGCGACCACTTTCTTGGATGGCTCGGGTTGATGCTTTTATTTTGAAATCTCTTCATTTCACTCCCATTTCCACCTCCTCTTCCAAGCTCTTAAGCTCTCTCCAAAGATCAAAACTTTCTTCCCAACTTTCATCTTCCTAATTCTTCCAAATCTAAACCTTGAATCATGGCACCTAAGATGAGGTTACCTCGTGGTGCTTCTTCTTCCCAAGGTCATGGAGAAGGATCCCCCTCCCAAGCTTCTAGTTTCTCCACCACGGTAAGTATATCTGTAGCTTTTGGTAGATTAGTAGACTTTAAGTTTTTAGCTAGTGAAAACTTTCAATTGGTAGATTATTGGAGAATTAAGGTTGGGGTTTCATGCTTAGAACTGAAGTACCTATTTATCCTAATCTTGTTAGAGAATTTTATCATAATATTAATTTTGGAGATGGTTGTGTCTCTTCAAGTATGAAAGGAGTTAAAATTGATCTTGATTTTGTCACCTTAGGATCTATATTAAAAGTTCCTGCTGAAGGTTTGTTTGAGGATACTGCTAAAAGTAGAAAGTATAGGATTGAAATTATTCTTGGTGTTGAGGATGCTTCTAATTTTGATAAGATTACTGCTAAGGATTTAAATGTTGAAATGCGGTTGCTACACCATATTTCATCCAGGATTTTAGCACCTAGAAGAGGTAGTTTTGATTATGTCACTGATAGAGATCTTAGCATTATGTTCCATGTAGTGAGCCAGATCCCTATGATGATGTAGGATCGATTCGCATGCAAGTAATTTTTTTAATGATTAATAATTACAGTTGATTATTCTCCCAAAGAAATAGCCTAAGAGGAATTCAGGAAAATTCACAGTAAATCTGCATATGAAACAGTTCCTAAAAAATAAGGAAGAAGGACCGCCGAGGCTAAGAAGCCTTGGTAGGCTTGCTCTCCTACAATAAAGTTACTAGCAGATTAGAAGGGTGTACTTGGCAAGAGGGGGAAGATCAAAGTGTTGAAGGGGTTCCTCTGCCTGGCGGATGCGCCCTAGATGACCAAGCCTTGAGCCCATGGATTTGTGGCCAAGTATCCGCTAACCTGGATGACGATCACCTTGAATCCTGGATTTATGGCTACTGAGGGATCTGCAAGATCACCATACAAGGGTTAAAGAATAATAGAGAAAATTTAGAATAGAGGCAAAGAGACAAGGAAGGAGTAGAGAAAAGGGAAGGCTAGCCAAGGTTTCTTGGGCGTCCACTATTGGAAGACAAAGGTGGCGGCCAGGGTTTCTTCTGGAGACTTGGGATGTTGGCACGTACAGGAGGAGGGAAACAAGAGCACCAGAGAACCAAAAATCATAATAACTCAAAACTTGGATTAATTGATTAATAATAAAAGATACATCATTCATACAAGATGGTCTCTTTTATAGAGCAAGAGACTTGGAGCCCAAGAAAATATAGATATGGAAAGAGAGAAAAAAAAAGGTGCCCTAATCAAATTTGGCATAAAATCTGCAGCGTCCATATGAGGAAGGTGATTTTCTAGATGCAATCAGCGGCAGCTGAATTCGGCATGAAATCTGTGGCATCCAGATGAGGTAGGTGATCTTCTAGATATGATTGAGATGCAATCAGCGATAGCTTAATTTGGCATGAAATCTGTAGCGTCCAGATGAGGAAGGTGATCTTCTAGATGCAATCAGCGGTAGCTTAATTTGGCATGAAATCGGCATCGACCAGATGAGGAAAATGATCATCAAGATCGGGAAGGTTGCTTGCTCTGCTAGGTGGCATGTGGGCTGCTTGAAGTAGGTGTGGCACCAACTTGAATTTAGCAGCTGCTCTGTCTGACTATGATGGCCTTGTCTTCTGCTCCAATACCGATGTCTCTCTTGTAAGCTGATGAACTTACTATAGGACTCACATTAAAATAAACTGAACTGGATAGGACTCAATTTAGAATAAAACGAACTGGACATGACTCAAAATAAACTAAACTTTATTTTCCAACTCAAGACTTGAATCATAACTAATCAGATATCCACGGAGGGTTAAGAACCTCTTCTTGATCCTAGTGTCCGCACTAATTCTCCCGAGGGGAAGAACTCGACTCCGTCGAGTATGGGTCATTCTGGCTCTGGTATCTCTTTAGTAGGTCTGGGTCGAGGTGTTGTAAGTCCTCTGCCATCGGACCGGTAGCGTTGATAACCGCGGTTCTGAGTCGTAATGGCTTGATCATCTAGGATATGCTTGATCCGCTCTCCTCGCTCAGGTAAAATTGTGGTGGACACTCTTGGGTAGGTTCGCTCATGAAAGGAGGGTTAGGTCCAAAGTTCTCACTAGGAATCGCCGTCGGTTCCCTATATTCTACTAGGTCTGCAATATTGAAGGTAGAGCTAATGCCCCAATCCGAGGGCAGATCTAGCACATAGGCATTAGGTCCTACCTTCTCTATTATTTTAAAGGGACCAGCTCCGTGAGCATGAAGTTTCTTAACGGTACCTAGTGGAACCGTTCAGACCTAAGCCTAACCATGACATAATCCCCTACACCGAACTCTTTGGCTCTTCTTCGGGAGTTAGCCAGTCTTTTATAAGTTTCATTACTTAGATTTATTTTCTGGCTAATGTCCTTATGTAAGTCTTTAATATGTTGTGCAAATGCTTGTGCGGACTCTGAAACTCGTGTGTGAAGGGGTAAAGGAATTAGATCAAGTGGACGATTAGGCTTGTACCCATGGACTATCTCAAATGGACTCTTGCATGTGGACCTGTTCACTGAGCTATTATAGGCGAACTCTGCATGAGGCAGTAATAAATCCCACGTCCCTAGGTGTTCTCCTACAAGGCACCTAAGAAGGTTTCCTAGACTACGGTTCACCACTTCAGTTTGCCCATCCGTTTGGGGGTGAAAGGCTGATGCCATAGCGTTTTTCAAAAGTAGCTGGTGAACCTAACATCCCTATCAGAAATAATGGTCTTAGGTAGGCCATGGAGCTTGACCACACTGTCTAAGAAAAGTGGGCTACCCTAGACACGTCAAAGGTTTGCGAACAAGGGATGAAATGAGCCATCTTAGAGAACCTATCGACCACTACAAAGATGGAGTCGTGCTTCTTCTGGGTTTTAGGTAATCCTAGAATGAAGTCCATACTGAGGTCTTGCCAAGGATGATCAGGCACTGGCAAAGGAGTATATAGACCGGTGTTCTGCTTCTGCTGTTTTGCAACAGCACAAGTTCGACATCGAGCTATTATCAGGGCAACGAGCCTTTTTAATCCTGGCCAGTAAAATTGGTCCTCTATCGCTAGAATAGTTTATCTCTTCCAAAATGACCAGCTAATCCCCCAGCATGCGTTTCCCAGACTAGGAATTCTCTAAGTGACGTCCTAGGGATACAAAGTCTATTGCCCCTAAAAAGGTAACCATCCTGGATGGTATAATCTCCACTGGTACTGGATGGCCCTAGCTGAAGGATCTTATAAATTTCACCAAAGTCATGACAGGTCTCATACTCATCTTTTATCCGATTGAATCCTATAACTTCGGTGCTAACAATACTCAACAACAAAGACTTACGGCTTAGGGCGTCTGCTACCTTATTTTCTATACCGGCACAGTATTTCAAGACAAAAGTGTATGCCTGAATGTATTCAACCCATTTGTCATGCCTAGAATTTAGCTTCTTTTGGGAGTTCAGAAATTGGAGTGCTTCATGATCAGAAAATAAGACAAACTCCTGCGGTAGTAAGTAATGTCTCCAATACTTAAGGGCTTGTATAGGTGGAATATCTAAGTTTAGTTTTATTTAGTTTTTCACTAAAGAAAGCTATGGGGTGATTTTCTTGGCTTAACACTCCACCTATGCCTACTCCCGACACGTCGCACGCAACCTCAAACACCTTAGAAAAGTCTGGAAGTCTAAGTATGGGTGCATGAGTCATCCTATCCTTAAGCTCTAGGAAGGCCTTATTAGCTGACTTAGTCCACTCAAAATTACCCTTCCTAATACAATCAGTGATGGATGCGATGATGGTGCTAAATCCCCTAATGAATCTCCTGTAAAAGGTTGCTAGGCCATGGAAGCTGCGGACATTGTGGACGTTCATAGGTACAGCCACTCTACGACCGACCTAACCTTTTCAGGATCCGCTAAATCACTTCTGGGGTTACCACAAAACCTAGAAAGATAACCCTATGTGTCATGAAATCACACTTCTTAAGGTTTGCATATAGGCTATTCTCTCTAAGGTCTGACAGATTAATCTGAGATGGTTAAGATGGTCCTCTTTGGTCTTGCTATAAATTAATATATCATCAAAATAGACCACTAAGAATTTTCTCGTGTACTCTTTCAGGACCTGGATCATGATTCTCATGAATGTGCTAGGTGCGTTTGACAGCCCAAATGGCATCACGACCCACTCAAACAGACCATCTCTAGTCTTAAATGCAGTCTTCCACTCATCCCCTGGTCTAATTCTAACCTGATGGTAGCCACTCTTAAGGTCTATTTTGGAAAAGATAGTGGCATCCGCCATCATGTCCAACATGTCATCTAGCCTGGGATAGGGAACCTATACTTGATAGTGATTTTGTTGATGGCCCTACTGTCCATGCACATTCTCCAGGTACCATCCTTCTTAGGGGTTAATAGTGCAGGAACTGCTCAAGGACTTAAGCTCTCCCTAATGAAACCTTTCCTAAGTAATTCTCCCACTTGTTTTTGTAGTTCTTGATGCTTAGTGGGGTTCATCCTATAATGGGAAAGGTTTGGAAGGGTGGATCCTGGGATCAGGTCAATGGCATATTGGATGTTTCTCAGGGGTGGTAACTGATCAGGCAATTCTTCAGGAAGACATCCTTAAACTCTTCTAGGATCTCAATTATTCTGGGGTTGTTCCTTTTGGGCTGATTCATAGATCTCTTTAGTGGTCAAAATCAAATAGGATTACCCTCAGTGATGTCTTTTCTAATTCCTTAGCTTTAATCAGATTAACTCTTGGCTTGCTATCCTTAAGGTTGCTAGATCCTTTCTTGATTGGGTTCCTAGGTGGAGTTGGATGTATCACATCTTGTTCCCATTGTGTTTAAAAGAGCAGATGTTGGATCGACCAAACAAGGTGGCATCGTGATCGTAAAGCCAAGGTCACCTAATATAATACTACTAACACCCATAGGAATTACATCGCACCAGACCTTTTCCTCATAATTTTGCAATTTGATTAGTATTTGGCATCTGGACTTGATTGGGATAAGGTGGAATCTACCCACGAGACCTTATAGGGACTAGAATGGAAAACTATGGTCAATCCTAATGACTTAACTGTATTGGTAGAGACGGCTTTGACACAACTCCCGCTATCCACTATGATCTTGAGCACCTTATCCCCTATCTTAACAAAAGTCTATAGGATGTTAGTCCTACGCCAATCTTCCTGGTCCTTAGTTTGAGTCTGGGTCAAGATACATCTAACCACTTCTAGTAGGTCTTCAGACTCAAATGTTTCCTCCTCTCCATCATACTCATCTATCAGATGGGTATCAGCCTCATAGACCTCTCCCTCAGGCTCAACTAGGGACTCAGATTCAGTCTCAGGTAACTCATCTATATGAAGGGATCTGACTGGGCACTGGCTGATCATATGTCCCGGTTTGTTGCATCTAAAGCATTTGATCTGGGGTTGGAATTTCTTTGGACCTCTACAGATTTGCCCTTATCCTCTCTATGGGGTATAGGGGTACTATTCTGGGGTCGACTCAACTCAGTTCGGCTTGTACTGGGTCGGCTAGTATTGGGTCAACTTGGAAAAGTCTAGCGGGGGTTTGAGTACTGGGTAGGTCTGGGACGACTAGGATAGGCCTGGCTAGATCCTGGATATGGGCTAGGGCTCTTGGTAGCCTCTGATCTACGATAGGGTGGCCCTCTCTGAAAATGTTCATAATCCCTAGCAACTTGGTAAGCTTCTTCTAAATCGTGTACCCTTCTTAGGTAGAGTTCTCTTTGAATATCTGCTCTCAGGCCATACCTAAACTTGGATAGGGTGACTTCCTCAGACTGAATGATATTACACCTCATGGTATACTCTTGGAATGTAGCAATGTATTCATTCACAGTTTTACTACCCTGAATTAATCCCTGCCACCGGTCCAATAGGCTCTGTTCATACGATATGGGGACATAATTGGACCTAAGTCTAGCCTTCATGGCATGCCAGGTGACTATGGGGTCTCTTCCCTCTAATAATTGCCTTCGCTCTAAAGTGGCCCAATATAACCTAGCCTGTCGTACTAACTTGAGCTTGGCAAACTTAAACTTACGCTCTTCATACATATCGTACCAGTCAAAGTACTGGTCCATCCCTTCCTCCCAATCTAGGTAGTCCTTAGGGTCCATAGAGCCATCAAAAGTAAGTGCTTCAAGTCTGACACTTCTAAGGGGTCTTTCTTCTTGGTCTACTTCCTCATGATTGGGTCTCCTAGGGAGGACATCTAGACTGGATCAGGTCGAAGTGGACTCCTAGGGTTTGGCCTTATGTAGAGGTCAGGCTGTTGGGCTCTCCTAGGATGAGGTGGGGTTCATGATCAGACTTAGTGTGGGGCTCACGGGCTTCTTCTAGGATGCCCAACCTAGTTTCGACTTGATCGAACCTGGACCCTAATCTAGCCTTAGATTGTTGATGTCTTGGTTCATTTGGGCTAGTTGTTCAGTGATGATCCTTAAGTGATCATCAATGCTTTGATTAGCCATGGGTTCAGCCTGTAATGGAGGTGGTGACGGGCGAAAAGATGCTCCTGATCTAGTGCACATGCAAGCACAATCAAGCATACAAGACTCAGACTGACTCGGACTACGGTATGCTAGACCTAGTCATCTAGAGTAAAGGATTTGGCTTAATGCAAGCCAATCTAACAGTAACTCTTCAATTGGCCAGTTGGGACAGGTGGAAGGGGGGAGGCTTGTCCCGCAAATTGCAAGTGCCTAATTAGAATAACCCCAACACTCCGCTTAAGTCGTTTGACATTTGACCTCCTTTCTAGACACAATTTCAGAGCACATGCCAGATTGATTTGTACTAGTCTCCTCCAGTACACTAAACCGACTTTGGTGTCCCTAGCCCTCTAGGGCAAATGTCAATTAAGTTGCTACTCAGTTTTAGATTAGAGGCTTAGGATCGGAATGCACGGTGGTTATTTTGGACCAAGGAAGGGGTCTCAATCCCTCCCTTATCTGACATCAATGAAAGCCCTTAAGAGTAATTTAATGCAGATAAATGACATGTAAAACACAAACCTAATCCAAAAATCTGTAAATAGCAATAAATCTCAGAATTTTTTTTTTTCTTTCACAGATCGAATTAAATTCTAAAAAATAATAAAAATACTTTAAATTATAAATAATCTATAAAAATAAATTTTGTAATTTTTTGATGTGCATGCAGGTAGAAACAATTCAATTAACAGATGATATACTGATAATAATATGAATTAAAATTAAGCCCTAACTATGCTCTGATACCAACTGATGCAGGATCGATTCGCATGCAAGTAATTTTTTTAATGATTAATAATTACAGTTGATTATTCTTTCAAAGTAATAGCCTAAGAGGGATTCAAAAAATTCACAGTAAATCCGCACGTGAAACAGTTCCTACAAAATAAGGAAGAAGGACCGTCGAGGGTAAGAAGCCGCGGTAGGGCTTGCTCTCCTACAATAAAGTTACTAGTAGATTAGAAGGGTGTACCTGGCAAGAGGGAAAAGATCAAAGTGTTGAAGGGGTTGCTCTGCTGGCGGATGCACCCTAGACGACCAAGCCTTGAGCCCACGGATCTGCGGCCAAGTATCCGCTGACCTGGATGACGATCACCTTGAATCCTGGATTCGTGGCTACTGAGGGATCTGCAAGATCACCATACAAGGGTTAAAGAATAATAGAGAAAATTTAGAATAGAGGCAAAGAGACAAGGAAGGAGTAGAGAAAAGGAAGGCCCAAGGCCTTTTCTTGGGCGTCCACTATTGGAAGACAAAGGTGGCGGCCAGGGTTTCTTCTGGAGACTTGGGATGTTGGCACGTGCAGGAGGAGGGAAACAAGAGCACCAGAGAACCAAAAATCATAATAACTCAAAACTTGGATTGATTGATTAATAATAAAAGATACATCATTCATACAAGATGGTCTCTTTTATAGAGCAAGAGACTTGAGGCCCAAGAAAATACAGATATGAAAAGAGAGAAAAGAAAAAAAGGCATCCTAATCAAATTTGGCATAAATCTGCAGCATCCATATGAGGAAGGTGATTTTCTAGATGCAATCAGCGGCAGCTGAATTCGCATGAAATATGTGGCATCCAGATGAGGTAGGTGATCTTCTAGATATGATTGAGATGCAATCAACGGCAGCTTAATTTGGCATGAAATCTGTAGTGTCCAGATGAGGAAGGTGATCTTCTAGATGCAACAGCGGTAGCTTAATTTGGCATGAAATCGGCATCGACCAGATGAGAAAAATGATCATCCAGATCGGGAAAGGTTGCTTGCTCTACTAGGTGGCATGTGGGCTGCTTGAAGTAGGTGTGGTACCAACTTAAATTTAGCAGCTGCTCTGTCTGACTGTGATGGCCTTGTCTTCTGCTCCAATACTAATGTCTCCTCTTGTAAGCTGATAAACTTAGTACATGACTCACATTAAAATAAACTGAACTAGATGACTCAATTTAGAATAAAATAAATGGACAGGACTCAAAATAAACTAAACTTTATTTCCAACTCAAGACTTGAATCATAACTAATTAGATATCCACAGAGGGTTAAGAATCCTCTGCTTGATCCTGGTGCCCGCACCATATGAATTTTCTCAATTTGATGTTTAGTGTAATGAAGGAAGCAATTGGTAGATTTAGAGCGGCCCTACCCTATGGCCTTCTACTCACTATGTATTTAAGCATTTTGGTGTTAGACTTAGAGGTGAAATTGTTTTAAAATTGAGTCATACGGATTTTATAATGAACAATCCCTTAGCCGTATGGGTATCCTAAGGTAGATGGCCAGTGGTCTAGAAACAAGAAGAAGGTGCAAGAGCTTGCTGCACTTGTTCAGGAGGAGGGTCCTATATCTCTGTTTATCCTTATGTTTTTGATGTAAATGATTTTATGAGTGTTGACAACAATCCACCCTTTGTACCGGAACCTGTTCCACCTTCTAACCAACCCAGTCAACCCAAAACTATCAAGTTAGATGTTGAAGATCTTGACTATTTGGTTAGAAAGATATCTGATGTTGTATCCATCAGAAGATCTGGGGAGAGTGCCTCAAATTCCAGTGAATCATCTATGGTCCCCCACATCTCATCCATGTATGCTTCTCTTAATGAAATCAGAATGCGTATGGATAGTATGGAGTATACTATCAAGATACTCAATGGAAGGGTTTTTCGTAAAGATGAAGAAGTAGATGTTGGTAAGATTTTTCATGAGATTTCTCGACTGTGGAATGACATGAATTCCTTGACCAAAAAGGTTGAATGGGCAGGATCTAAGATGTCTTATAATAAGAATAAGACTGAGACTACTGAGGCAGCTTTTTCTTTTCTTACTAGTTTTATCCATCAGTCCCACAGCATGATCCAAGAAATTTATGCCTTTATGCAACAACTATCCCAACTAGAATATACACATTGTAGACTAGCTCCGCATCTCTCTTCTCATCCTTCGGTACATGTTCACACCTCTGGATCGTCTTCCTCTCGGCCTGATGAAAATCAATGATATGTATTTTCATATGATGAACTATATAATATTTTCTATGACTGGATGTTATTTGTATAGACCTTATGCTATTTTGGTTTGTATAATGTGTGTGAAACTCTTAATGTATTTGATTATGTTATTTGTATTAACATGTGTGGTTTATATTTTGTGTTCATCTTATATATGTTGATGTATGAATGTATTGTGTTCATGACATCAACTCTTGATATTATACGATCTGATATGATTTTATATATGTTGCTCTGATACTTATTTTCTTTATTTATACTATTCCTTGAAGAAAAGATAAACAATGAAAATGTGCATATCTTTTCACCTTCTATTTGATTGATGACAAAAAGAGGGAGAATTGGAATAAGCATACATTCTGAATTGAAAAGCATAATTTTTGTTTTGGAAGAATTGGAACTGCATATATTTCTTTGTTTTGAGAAGAAATTGGAATAGCATACATATATTTCAAGTGTATATGTATTTTATTTTGAAATATCAAAGTAATACCTATATTCAAAACCAAAGCGGGAGCCAAACAATGCATTTTTCGAATATCATGTTTCAAGTGTCCTTGAAATTCAAAGTTTTGGCATGAAACGTTGAATTTTGGCACGCCTCTCTTTTTCAAACTTAAAGCCTCATTTGATCTGAATTTCTTTAAATTTGAATCATTCAATGATTGTTTTAAGTTAAAATCATACTTTCATGATATGAAATTCATCTATTGACCTTAGAAATTCTATTTTCAACTCAAAATTTAAATTTTTTTGAACTTTTTAAAACTACTTTGAGCTCTGATACTTTGTTTGCAAATTCTGATTTGGCATGGAAGTTTGAAACTGATATACCATATTGAATCCTTATCTTTAACTTCAAGTAATCAAGGAATGCTATATTAGAAATGTTTTGTATATTTTTCGTTGTATACTTAATGGTTTTATCATTATCAAAAAGAAAGAAATTATTGATCTCATAATGATTTTGATGAATACAAAGCAATTAAGTATGATACTAATGAATGTATTGTTAAGACAAAATGAATTTTAGAAAATATCATCAAAGAATGTGTTACTTCAAATCAAGGTAAACTACATGTCAAATGAAAGGTAACACATAGGTAAAGTGAAATTATTGTGGATATGTTTTTAAGTCAAAATGATTTTAAAGTTCAACTAATTTGTGATTCAAGTTTTTCAAAGGACTTGAGTTTTAAATTTTTAAATGATTTCATGTTTCAAGAGCGCATCTATTTTTCAAAAGTACAGGACTGCCTTTAGATGATTTCCGTGTGAAACTTATTTTCCAAAGCATCACGTTTCCTTTGGATTTGCATTGCATTTTGTCTTGCATTGGACTTAACATTTTTGTAGAGATTTTGTGCAGATTGGGCGACCGGAATGTCACCCATGGCATCATTGAAAATTTTCAAGCCTAATCCTAAGACTGGGCGCCTATATGGGCACCTAACTTTTTCATGGGATAAATAGGCACATAGCTAGGCTCCTAACCTGGGTAAGCGAAAAGTTGGGCGCCTGGCCTAGGCACCCAGCCAGGCCCAACTTTTCATGATTTCATTTTAGACGCCCAATTAGGCATCCAACTTTTTCAGCTTCCAAATTGGGCACCTAGTTAGGCACCTAACATGAAATTGCTTTATATCGTTTCCCTTTGTGCCTTGCAAAGCTTTGTGAAAAGGGAAATTGGGCAACCAATTGGACAACCACTATTGCCTCTGATGCCAAAAACAAAGAGTAAATTGAAATTGGGTGACCAATTGGTCAACTAGTTGGTTGAAAATTTTTGTAACGGATATCTTTTCAACATTCCTTTGCTTGCCGTTTTTGTTTAATCCTATCACAATGGACTGCAAACGGCTAGTTCTTGAAGGAGTGTATAAATAGCCTCTCAAACAGTGATTTGGGTATAAGAAAAATAGTGGAAAAATCATGAAGGAACGGTGACATATCCTTGAAGAAATCTTATAAGAAAATATGTGTTGAAGACTACATTGAATATTCAAGAGCTACCTGAAGTGCATTTATTTCTTCATCCTTGGTGTGGCATGAAAGCTCCAACAATTCTTGAAGAGCATTCAAAGCTTCATCAAAGGTTTATTCATTGCTCAAGCTTGCTCAAAGGAAGAAGCCCTCTTGTGGAGTGTTCTTCAAACGTGTAGAATATTGATTTGAACATTGCTCATTTAAGGATCTGTTATATTTACTTTTAACATTATTGTGTTTTGATTTAGAGCTTCAAAATTGTGAAACTTGTGAGGGTAGAAGTCTACCCATGTGATTGTTGTAAGGCCCTCTTGTGCCCATAAACAAGTTGCTAGTCCAGAAGGCTAGGTTGTAAGGCCCCATTGTGCTCATAAACAAGTTGCTAGCTAGGTCGGCTAGGGTTTATAGTGAAATTTCCAAGGAGTTCTTGAGGAGTGGATATAGGTGTTGGTTTGGCACCGAACTACTATAAATTGCTTGTGTTTAATTGATCTATTTTCTGTGTTACTTGCATATCATTTTCACTTTCACTACACGACACTCGATTAAATTCTGAAATTTGCTAAGTACACATACTTGCCAATTAATTTTTTAAAAATCCAATTCATCCCCCTCTTGGGTTGCATTATTTGGGCAACAAAGTAAATGAAGGAAAATGCCATAAATTACTTATTTAGGAGGAAGGTGAAAGAAAGTTATTTTTTTGAATGACCAAAATTTGACAATATTACTCCCAAATTGGAGGGTAATGTGGGGGGATAAAGTGTTTAGGTTAATTTTTTGAAAAACCAAAATATTCATTCATTTTTACTTTTCGTTCTTCCTTTCCCACGGTTCATTCCTACTCTTCGTTCTTTCATTCCTATGGCTACGAGTGCTAGGATTCTCAAAACTCATCGAAGTAACACCACGATAGCTCAAGGCCGGTCTCAACCCTAGTATCTCCCCTTCCAATCATCATTGAAATCCATTGAAACCCACTATGATAACATGATTTTCTATTGAAATTCATTGAGAGTACTAAAAGTTTCTTACAGCATTAAGTACTTATAAATTAAGATGTGCTCATTTCTTATAATGAATTTTTAAAGGAATATAATTGCCACGTAACTCTTTCTTTTCTTTTTTCTTCCCTTCTATCCAAACAAGATAATTGATATTACATTTCTTTCCCCTTCCGTCCTTTCCAAACAAAACAAAAAGAACAATCATTTCTTCTTTCTTACCCTTCCATCCCTTTCCTTCTTTTTACTCTTTCCTTCATTTTTCTTCAAAGATCCAAACAAAGCCAAGATGAACTCATTTCTTGCGATGAATTTCTAGAGGAATATAATTCTCACATAACTCTTTTTCTTCTTTTTTTCTTCCCTTCTATCCAAACAAGATAATTGATATTAACTTTCTTTCTCCTTCCATTCTTTCCAAACAAGAGAACAAAAACGATTCTTTCTTTCCCTTCCTTTTCCTTCCATCCCTTCCCTTCTTTTTACACTTTCCTTCCCCTTCAAACATCCAAACAAAGCCTAAAGGGTAGGAGAGAGATAATGCATGTAGATGGTGGGCCAAAGAGGGCTTAGAGAGTTGATGTCGTGTCACTATCATGCTGGAGAGGCAATGCCTCATATTTGAAGAGGGAAAAGACTTGCTGCACTGCCTTCCAATGCAGCAAGTGCACATCGGGCGCACGGATTGGCCTCGTGGCCGTGCCATCATGCGTGCCAAGGCCCAATGGGTCTTGGCACGCACCACATGCTATTGTGCCTTGGCACGCACCACATGCACGGTAGCATGAGTGCGCGGTTAATCCGTGTGCCCAATGCGTACTTATTGCATCGAAATATAATGCAACAAGACTTTTTCTTTAGAGAGCAATGCTGATGATAGATGACACCGAAGAGGCCCAAATGCCTCGGTTGGTAGAGTAAAAGCTAACAATGCAACCGTAGGAGGCTAGATTTCGTTACTAGATTGAGGATGATGAAGCGAAAGAGGAGGCCATTGTAGGTTAGTATTAATAATGATCACATCCTAATCCATCAAATTAACCTTGATTTTCCATATTAATCTAATTTGGATCCGATCTGGGTCCATCCACCCAGTTCTCAACCAGGTTGATGTAATTGGATTAAATCAATTGTCGACCTAATCCATGGATCCAGAACCAGCCTCAACCTATGTTTTGGCTTGGATTCAAGCTAGATGGGTATAATTAAGGTTGAAATGCTGTGCCTTAGCTTTGAGTCAAGTCAGGTTGAGCCAAGTAATTATCCAAGCTTGGCCCAGATTCTTTTGAGATGGAGCATTGATCCTAGGCTCAACTTGAATAGCTTGAGATTTTTGGTGCCATGAAAAGGGTACTTATTGTCAAAGAAAAAATTTTGCTGCAAAGCCCTTTGGTATAGCAAGCATGCATCAGCTGCACGAATTGATCGTCCATGCATACTGATGCATGTGTAATAACTTAATAAGCCTTATTGCGTATCATATATGAATGATTAATTTGCATGATTAATATACATTTATCGAAAGCGATGCTGTAAATCTTTTTCATTGCTCTTTGGGAGCAGCAAGTCTTTTTTCATTGCTTGTGACACGTAAGATGGATCGAAAAGAAATAATTCTTAATAGAGGGATCCAACCGTAATTGATCATTTCCACGCCAATGGTTTCTGATGTATTGAAACGAAATAAAATTAATTCTAATTAACTTCTTTAATTTAAAATATATTTAGCTCTAATTAGTAATTACCAATTAAAATCCTCCCCGCGTTCCTGAAATCCCCCGCTCTTCTCCTTCGCCTCCCTCCAATGGCGGAAACCCTCGTCAGGCGAGACGTCGAAGTGATCAAAACCCTGGCCGACCGATCCATGGCTTACGCCGCCCTCCTCCACCTCCAGCGACGCTCCGCCGACGATCCCTCCTCTATGGAAGCCCTCTCCATCCACTCCCCATCTCTCATTCCTCTCCTCCTCTTCGACATATACCGCCAAGACGAAGAGATGTAATAGAGTCCTCTCAATCTCACAGAAACAGCGACAAAGTTTCCTTTTTTCTGGTTCTATTGTGGCCAAATCCTTCTATCTCATCATCATTTTTTTTCCTTTTTGGTGTAATGGACCAGTGCCTCCCAGGCTTTGAAGTGCCTAGGATTCATGCTGTATCATCCGTCATTGGTTCCTACTGTTTCAGGTATGAACTTCTCTCTTACCTTCGATTAATAGTATATAAATTTCTGGAGAGACTTAAAATTATGCTTTTACTTTTCGGAATTATAGAGGGAGTTGCTCGGTTGGTTCTGGAGTCACTGGTGAAGCTAATAATGACCACTCGGATGAAGGTTGGCTGTTTCGATGTGTTGGCAATCATGGTTCTCGCATACATTGCATTGGAAAATCTAAGGATGAAAATATTTCGGGCTTCTTTGTCTTGCAGGCTGTTTGCAACTTGGGGATCTGGTGCATCGCTGTTCAGCAATTAGGTGCTGCCTTGTTGGAATTCAGCATAGACTCGATATTGAGAGCTGTTGTCCATGCACTCGACAATCCATTTGGTTCTTTGTCCATCACATTTGAGGCAATGCAGGTGCTACCCTCCTTTCTCCTTTCTTCAATAATTATTCATTTATTCAAGTTTGAACAATTAGTTTGTATGATAGTTGGTTTACTTTTCCTGTAGAGGTAAAACGAAGCATGAAATATGTTTGTTTTTGTTGTTAATGCACACATTGATCCTATATATATATGGAGAGAGCAAAAAAGTTATCGATGTAACATGAATATATATATATATTACGAATGTGAAAACATATTTTATCATATGCAAAATTCATGCATATAGTTGGACCTGAAGTGTGAAACCAAATATAGTAGCCATGTGATTTTGACTGCACAGCCATGTAATTTGAGTGTCGACTTAGTCCTCAATAGAGTAGAGTGGAGGAAGCAGATTCATGTAGCCGACTTATGTTGTTGGAAAAGGCTTAGATGAGTTGAGTTGAGTTGAGCAATATTTATTGACTAAATAGTACTTCTAACATGTGGAATCTACCTATAATCAACCTCTGTTACGGCATGTGAGTCAAACTTGATCTGTAATTACTATCATTACCATCAAACTTGTGGATGACATCTACTTTGCTTGTTAAATCTAATGATAGAAATGGTTGAGGCAATGAAATATATGAGATTCAAGCACATCTTGCCAACTACTCGGCATAAACTACAACTTTAATCATTGATCAGCTTTAATTATGATTTGAGATATTTATATTGTCAAATGAAAGCCTAATTCAAGCTACCTGATTTTCCAAGAAAAATTTTGCTTAGCTTGCCTCCAGTGTACTGTGAAACTCTGCCATTTACCTAGAGGTATCTGTCATTTTGCATTATTCAGTATAACCACCTATAATATCACCCTTACTTGGCCAAATAAAATGAATAAAAGAACTTATAAATGGTAAAAACAACAACATAGAATATTCACCCAAGATTGATGCAACTTGCAAGACTACTTTATGAGTGAACCAATTCCACAAGGAAGAGCGAAAAACAAGCATATTTAAAATGATAGAACCTATGATCTATTTCTTGAAACACATAACTTGCAAGCATTATGCTTTTTAATTTGTAAGGTTAAGCTACTTCTTTTAGGATCTTGCAATTGCACTGCTATTTATGCCTTCTTTCTCTTGTGGTATAATTTTTAATATAATATTCTTTGTTCTTATTTACAAAATTTTGGGTGTTGGACTCCATTAGTATAATATGAGACATGGATATTACCACTAGAGGGGTGGAGTCATGGTTGATGGGATCCAACAGGTAAATGAGAGACCAAAGAAGACCTAGATGCAAGAATTATACACGTTTTTGTAATTTCATTTCACTCCATTTAGATGAGGTTGGCATTGGATGGAAATAATTAAGTAGAATCTAGATGTCTTGCTTCAAAGTTCAAATTGATGAGATAAGGCCTCTCATTTATGTTGATGCTGATTAGGACATATTTATACCTATTTGAGTATTATCATATATTTGTATTTACTCACTGAATCAAACTGAAATGGAATTATTTAAATCACAAACATATATGACTCCCTTACATTTCATGTTTCCTTGACTCTTAACTGTAATTTCGGAAGTGATACGTGATATTATAGTTTTCTCTGAGCTTTTATTTGTGCTATCATGTCTAACTTTATCTTTCCCATTGGCGGGACTGAGATGAGATGAAGATTTGATGTAGGATATCACAAATTCATTTCTTCTATCATACAGTCTCTAAAACTCCTCTTGTACAATTTGGTTTCTCAGAATGATGAGCGATACTTGGCTGGAATTTTATATTGGAAGTTTTGGAACTTTTTTTATTATTTCAAAAATTTTTGCTACACTTTCTACACTTAGAAGTACTCACTGCAACAAAAAATTTCTAGAAAAGTACTCAGTAAAAGTAAAGATTCTCAATAAATATTCAATACAAGTGGAAAATCTTTATCCTTCATATTGATTCTGTAAATATCATTGAAGGCTGTGACGAAACTAGCTACTCAGCTTGGTGGGCAAATGAGAGACATGACCAACATTTGGGTTCCACCAGTATATAGAAGACTTATTAGCACTGATAAGAGGGAGAGGGATATGACAGAGAGATGCCTCTTGAAGACTAAATCTGTCATATGTCCCCCTCTACTGCTCCTCTCTAAGGTACGTGTGATGATCTACCACACTTTTGTAGCATTTCTGGAAAAAACTTGAAAAATGTTTTTTTTTCATCAAGCATAAATGCTATCTTCCATGCATGTCATGCTAGGGTTAGATTAATTGTCTGCATGCATCCTAGAAAATGTAAACTTTCAACATAAATTTTGGCATATTAAAATGAAGCACATCATCTTATTTTGACATTAAAATGTTGTGCATTTAATTTGCAGAGCTGATTTTTCTTTTATTGACATAATTATTTAAGTTTCATTGTTACCAATGCTCGATTTGATACCTGAATGTTCTCTTTTTAATATGAAATTCAAAATTTTTAGATGTCCTGCTTAATACTTAGTAAAAAATTGTTGGTATTTGATGTCAAGCTGATTGTATTGCCATACCAAATATCCTTTTAACATAAAACATCAGATGTCACATACCCAATGATGCATGTCCCAGTGAATCTAACATATCTTACAGTACTATATTACTATCTGCTGCTTAAATGTATCTGATAAAATCTTTTCATGTCTTTATCTTATTTTGGCTTTGAGTGATGCAATTCAATGTAACATAAGAAATTGTTTTAGTTTAGAATGTATTCTTTTGATATGCATCTCCTCTGCCTGAGTTAGCAAAAGAAGAACCATGATTTTTCAGTTGAAATAAATGACAAAACAGATACAAGTTCAATTATATCTATGCTAACCAACTTGAATAATCTTTTAAAGCATTAGATTCAGTGTTGTTAAAAGCGCTAGGCACACTTAAGCGAAACAGACTTTTGGAGTTTAGATGCAAGGTGCAAAGCGCAGGCATGCGCATAAGTAAAATAAGGCATATATTTTTGAAATAAATGATAGAATAATTATATAAGCAAGATTTTAATATATAACTGAAACAAAGCAAAAAAAATTATAATAGCAATACATTTAGCTTATTAGTTCAATGAAAAGCCTTCTCTTAGTTAACTGAATTTTATAATCCCATAATGTCTTTCCTCCTTTTTTTTTTTAATGATAGTATAATTTTTGGTGTTCTATCTCTTTATCTTCCAATTTTTACCTTTTTTTATAGAATGAGAAATATAATTATATATGGTATGGTACATCATAAAGTCGATATAGTCTAATACATATGATAGACTTAAAAAAATATAACAAATAGCTTATGAAGAAAAAAATGCTTTTATTGTGTCTCAGAGCAAATCAAAAGTGCATGCTTCTTTTGCCTCGTGTCCATTTCGATGAAGACACCTCACATGAGGTATAAGAAGTGCCTAACCCTTGTCTTCTTATACTAAACACTTTAGGCATGCCTTACACCTTAGGATATAATAAGCGCTTAACCTTTGGTGTCTTCCACCTCACACCTAAGGTGTGCCTAGGTGCATTTTTTACAACATTGGTTAGACTTGTTGGGATTTATAATAGACTGTTCAAAATTTTCCCTTTTAAAAACTTTCGAATGCATACTCCAATGCTGTATTAAAAAGAAAGAAAAATACATTGTTGAGGCAGTCTTTCTTTTACTATATCCAACAAGAAACTATCATTTGTCTTTATTCACTTGTATCTGCAACATTCCTAATTCCTAATTTATTTAAATTTTCTTTTCACTGTAGAATTTCTAACTTCTCTTACTGCTTTTTCCTTAGAATGTGCATAAATTAAATTGAATTTTGTCAGTTTATTGTCACCATGATTGATCAGGCAGTTACATCAGACCTTAAGCAAAAACTGCTACCAAGCATGATGGATGGACTGCATGATCATCAGCAGAAGGTTCACATGATCCAAGCATGGGGATGGTATATCTGCTTGCTTGGTTCTGATGCACTGAATGATAGACATCTGGTTAATAAAATGCTGACAATCCCTGAGCAGACATTTAGTGATCCTGATTCACAAATCCAGATTGCATCACTGGTAAGCCAGTGAATCTTACACCTAATGCCTCAAAGAATGGCTTTTGTCTGGCAAATGAATAGCTTCTCTTAACAGTAAAATCTTTGGTGGACAGGTTGCTTGGGAACGTTTGGTTGATGCACTTCTTCAACCTCAAATAATTGATCTTTTAATGATGATATCCCATGATATGATTCATCAAACTGGATCTACAGCATCTACTGCATCCTGGAGACACTGTGATGACAAAATTGCTTGTCTATTAAAAAGAATTAAGGTCATTATGATGCCCTTACAAGGAATCCTAGCAAGTAAATGTGATGTATCTGTTCGTTCATGCTGCCTGAACACATGGTGCTATCTTTTACATAAACTAGATATCGTAGTTAACCATCCTTCAGTTATAGAGACCACCCTTTGGCCAATTCTCAAAGCAGTGTTTTCCAGGGGACCTGATCACCAAAGCATTTGTTTATGGACCTCATGTGTTGATCTGCTTGATGAGTTTGTCTTGTCAAAAGTGAAGGTTGGAGGAATGGCCATGAATGCAGAGGCGCATGCAGATAGTCTAGTAAATAAAAGCACTCTTGCTGGACCATCCATAGACTGTAAGGCCTCATGGAAGGTTTTCCAATCAAATGGTTACCTTGGGATATCAGTTACTTAGACCTCCACCTACAGATAATTGGTATGATTGTCAGTGGAGAACTAATGGAGACTGTGACATTTGAAAATAAAATCCGGGCTTTCAATGCTGTTTTAAGATCTTCAGATCAGTATTACAAGGTGTTCAAGTTGAATTTAAGAGGCTGTCCACTCAGAATGATAGGATCCAAATTTGCATTAAAACCATTTTTAAGTTCATAAAGGAGATCTGTGAAGATATGGATTTAGAACAAAATGCTAACCAGTTGTTATGTATAGCTTTGGAATTTGTAAAGGTTGTTAGGGAGGAGCTAGAAACTTCTATACTGGCATCCCCTCTTTATCGGGTCAGTTTAGATCTCAAGTACATCCATAATTTGCAGTGCTCTGGAACTGTTGATTATCCAAATGTATCAGGTCTTGGAGTGGGATCTCTTACTTACATGGATATGATTTCTCCAACTGATTACACAAACATATTGTATCTCTCTGTGATTGCTCAATCTGTCATAAGAAAGTCAGATATGGATGGTATTATGCTTGCTATGCCACACTTAAATACTCTATTCTGTACAATGAATCCCCTAATCAATTTGCATGCCATTGTCTGCTTTCTGTATAACCATGTAGGAAAGCCTGTGCATGGTAGGTTATGTTGGTTGCCAGTATGGAGACTCATTGCAAAGGTCCTGAAGGAGCATGTCAATGGTGTTAATGATCCTTCTGACTTGACAACTGATTGTGCAGTTGCTACTTATGATGCAGTTCTTTGGTTCTTGTCTTACCCCTTTATTATTCTTCTTTTTGCTGAGAAGGTTTTCACCTCTAGAAGTATTGGTAAACCCTCAGAGAAATGGCTGGTTTCTTCACAGAGTGAACTTCAGTTGGATCTTGTGATTAAAGAATGGAAGTCACTTTTTTATTCTTGTATCCATGTCTCTCAGATTTTGAATTCTTCAACAAACAATTTTACAGAAGATCTATGTGAAATTTTGGCAAGACTGCTTGATGAGAACATCAGTATATTGCAGGATAGTATGGAGTCCTACCTGAAGGAGAAGCCTCAGAAAATTGTTGCTCTATCTGTATATGGTGAAGTAGTCATACATGTACTGAATCATATGCAGGTTTTGGATTTTGCAACTTCAGAGTCAAAAGTATCCAACAAAGGCTGTGATAATATTTCTCAAAAAACCAAAGACTTTGATAATTGTAGGCGATGCAGCTCCATCAAGAGTAGCTTGGGGCTTCTTACCAGGTAGTCATTAAGATAGTTTTGGTTGGATGTGATTGCAAACACTTTTTGTTTTTCTAGATCTCCATCTATTACAATGCATCCTTCTTTCTTGAGGAGCCCAACTCATGCTTCTATTTGTCATGTACGCAGGTTTTTGGGTTTATCTCTAACATTTCTGAACACAAATCCACAAGTGGAACACGAAGTCATTAGTAGGTAATTCTTCATGTGAATTCTTCTTTCTCAATATTGGATTCCTGTACTTGTTAATGTGCATGCCATTTCTTTAGATCTATTATCAATTTAGTTGGTTACCAGTTTCTCTTGTCTTGATATGTATGATTTGCAGAGTTTTTGCTGCCCTGACTACTTTTGTTGGCCGTCTTGTCTTGAAGCAAGATATTCTTTCATTCTTGGAGGTGTGTAGCATAAATTTTCTTCAGAATTCTTTTGCAAAAACTATATCAATAATCAATGATTCCATATGAGCTAATACTGACATGCTATTGCTGTAATAATGGTGCATATGCTTAAACACATCACATGTTAAAAGAGATGTCATACTGTTTGCGTTATTTGCAGATAATCTCTGATCCATTGACTCAATGGCTGTCTTCTTCTTCTCTCATATGTGGCAAGATGCAGCAAGGAAGCACAATTTGTCAAGTTCATCACCTGTGGTCACAGACTTTAGATTGCTTGCAGAGAAGTCAACCATCCATTGTTTTTGATTCATTCTTCCTTAAAGTCCAAGCATCTCTCCTCCAAGCAGCTCTTGATCACCCCCACCCTCCTATTTCAGACTCTACCATTGCATTTTGGAATGCCACTTATGGTCAGAAAGGACACTTGCAATACCCTCATTCTTTACTTTCAGTTCTAAACAAATTGTCAAGAGACGGAAGAATAGATCTTCTAAAGAACAGCTCAGTTATTTTTGCTAAAAATGGCTGTTCACTTACAGAATTCAGATATGCATCACAGAGATATGAAGATCCCATGTTGCAGAAGAGGAACTCTGGACTAGATAACCCAGAGGATCCAGAGAATGATAAGGGACATGCTGACATTGTAACTATGGGTTTAAGAAGCAAAAGGCCAAAAACATCTGAGCACCAAACAAAGCCAGGAGGATGTCAAGAAAGAGTTCAGGACATTCATGGACCTGGCTTTGAGGTGTGTGCAGGTCTTTGTCAGATTTCTAAGCATTCACAGATCAAAAAAGAGCTTAGAAAGCCAGAGCATATCTTAGAAATGCTTAGGAAGGCAAGGTAACCGTATGTTGCTAACTCATGTATAAGATGTGTTTGTTCCATGATCGTCATCCAACCCCTGCCATGCACGCATGCACGGGCACAAAAAAAAAAAAGAGGTACTTTGTTGTGGAGGCCAAATTGGCTGTCATAATTGGCAAACCAAAGAACCAAAGGCTGGTTTCTCACAAAAGGAAACTTGCCAGAGAACTCGAAGGCCAGTTGCTTACAAAAAGAACATAAAGACTGCTACCATTTGGTTTCAAATGTAAAATACAAAGGAGCTTTCAAAATTGGGATTCTCATCGACAATAACATCACCAAACTTCTTGTATGGCTTATCTTGATTTGATGTGGTTATCTTCTATCATTTGACAATGTTATATGGTTCAATTTTTCAGTGAAAACCAATGATGCAGTATCTAATTATTCAATCATGACTTGAACAGAAATAACCTACGATGAAGCTGATTTTCTTTCTTTCTTTTTTTTTTTGGGCACACCAATTGTTCTTTTATTAGGTATCATGCCATCAATAATTCTACCTGCTGGAATCATGCCAACGATACATTTTTCCTACATGCAAGTTGTAATATTACTAGATTTACTATCATGATTGGAAGTAGTCTATACATTGTAGTTGTGGAGGTTAAAAGGTTGCTTTCCTCCTCTTTTCATTTCGTAGTCTGAAACATCTAATATCTGAAACATTTGCATTTCCATCTGCAACAATTGGACACACATGCTAATTCTAATTCCTGAGTAGCTCGTTTGTTAAGCTGTAAGCCAAGACTCAGATTGATGCTTATCAAGTTAATTTTAAATTCTACTGAAAATTATTTCGATGGCTTGATTTTTATTGCTTGCTTTCTTGTTTTCTATTTCAAATCATAGAAAAATGAAATATGAGTGAGAAATGGCATTTGATAGGTTGTTTTAAATTTTTTGTTTCTAAAACTTATAAAATTATTGGTATAGAATTTTAATTTTTAAGAATTTCTAAAAGAACATGATTTCAAATAAAGGAACATGTTTCATCAGACCACAGCCACCCTTTTGCCTCTACCTCCACTGCCGGTTCTATTGATGGCACCATTTCTCTATTGCTGACACTAGTGTAGCTGGTGTTTGACCGCAACTGACTCCTCTCTACTGCAGTTGATGGAAGCAAGCTTACAATTATGAAGTGCAGTCTTAATGGTTCGGATTTGTCTTTGAAGAGAGATCTCATGCAACTGGGACCTTTGCCTCGATTTCTCCACCTGCTTCAACCTGGTTCCAAGATCAGCTCCTATTTGTTTGTCATTTGAAAATTGGGGAGCTTGGAAATTAGGGAATCCATAAAGTCTGAGTAAGTGCCTTGCTGCTCTCTTCCTTTGAACGCAACAGATCAAACTCAGTGGTTCACTGTCCTTGGCTTTCAACAGACACCCCACATTCTTCAAAAACAGTGGGTTGTACCATGCTCTTCTATGGACTTGGAAAACATGATGCAGATGATTGCTAGAAATATTTATTCTCGGTGTTTTTCGAGGAAAGATTTAGTGAGGAACTTATTTATGCATTAGTCAATGTGCAGCACTCTTTCAGAAAATTTTGCAGCAATATTTGTAGCTCTTATGGTATGGAAGAATATTAGTTAGATTGTATTATTTCTGTAGTATAGTTAAATTATATTGATATACTTCCTTTTTCCTTAATAGAAAGCTCCAAATTTTTGATAGAATACTTATTTCGAGATTAGAAGGGTGCACTTGCACTTGCTGATATGTTTTAGTTGCATAGATAATGATGATATTATTTCCCTAATGCCATGTGATCTGCTGAACGTATCATTTATTTACATTCAGACAAATGAAGTATTGGTATATCTTTTAAATTTTTTGAAATTCTATTTCAAAATATACTGCATTATTAACAGAGTTGGTGACTCCCTATACAGCAAGCATGAAGCTGTATTCCAAGTGATCTTAAAATTGCAAGCTCTTGATTTTCTGCTCATTTTTCGCCCTTCTTGTATGCATTGATTGCTGGGCAATTTGAATTTCTGATGCCCTTAACAAAGTCAGGAAATGAAAAGATATCTTTCACTATGTTTTATGCGCTAGAACCATTGTAACCAGCAGAGTGCCTGGATTTTGAGATTTGGTTAAATTTATGTAGGAAGTTGAAAATGAAAAATTATATGACAATGCCTCTGGCATCTATTTAATAATATCAGTTGTGTGTTAAATGGATTTTGGATACTTATATCAAATTAAAAAAAATTAAATAATGTTTTTTTTGTTGGTCATGTGTTAAATTAATTTTAAATATTTGTATCAAATTAAGGAGCTTAAATATTTTTTTTATAACTAATCTTTTTAGATAAAGTCTTGGCAAGTATATTGATACCTAAATAGAGAAAAAATATATTAGATTGTACTCGCATATATTTAGTTTTATGCATTGAGTAGATTTTGGATGGTTATGCATTGAGTAGATCTTTATTAAATAGTTAGACCTTGGGTGATGATGGAAATCTTGCATTTTGACTGAGAATCTAATTCAAATTAAAGGTTTTCATGCATTATTTTTTTCTCCTTGTTGAAAAGAGTTCTAATGCTTCTAACATTTTTTTGTATTTATTGAATAGTAAAATATTTTAAAATAATCGCAGATTGGATAGAAAAAAAAAGTTTGAATACGTTATAGCTCAAGTTTACCTGCTACTAATTAATTTCATTCGAATTTAATTTCATTCAAATTTTTAGGTAGTGTTTGAAATAGGGGATGATGACGCTCAATCACCTCTCCTGGACGTCGGGAACGGAGTGCTTCTCTCGGCTCTTCTTCACCATGTTACCTGCAGAAAAGTCCTGGGACCGGAAGGGGTCTCCGGTGGGACCCTCCGATGGCCAAGTTAGTGACTGAGGTCACAGCTGAAGAGGGGCTCGAGTGAGCCCTTTTTAGTATAGAAAGAGGGATCTCAGAAAGGAGGAATTCCCTTCTAGAGTTGAGAGGGCGATTTTGGGGTTATCGTGCATACCTGTTTACTGGGTGGATTCACCTTTTTATAGGGGTTGATCCTGGCATGATCACGTGGGATTGTGTGAAGTTAGATTGTCTGCTGAGCCCTTGCGTGAATCTGGGCTGGTTGGTGGGTTACGTCCCATCAGTTATTGGGTAGGTAGGTTTCCCATCAGCCGGCGGGGCTGTTGAGTTGTCGGATCTGGCGTTGTCGGGTGGCATGCATCAAGAGGCGGTTTCTTGAACCGCTGGGGCTGCCAGGAAGGTGTCAGGGCCACCTAGGAAGTGCCGGGGCCGCCTAGCTTGGAGACGGAGTTGTTGGCCTTTGGGACCGTCGGCCTTTGGGGCCGTTGGTCTTGGAGGTGTCGGCCTTTGGGGCCGTCGGTCTTAGAGCCGTCGGCCTTTGGGGCCATCGGCCTTTGGAGCCGTCGGTCATTGGGGCCGTCGGTCTTGGAGGTGTCGGCCTTTGGCGCCGTCGGTCTTGGAGCCGTCGGCCTTTGGGGCCGTCGGTCTTCGGGTGTCGGCCTTTGG
Source organism: Calamus simplicifolius (assembly GCA_900491605.1). NCBI lineage: Eukaryota > Viridiplantae > Streptophyta > Magnoliopsida > Arecales > Arecaceae > Calamus > Calamus simplicifolius. Next base: position 100,811 of record UESW01000076.1, read on the forward strand.
GGCCGTCGGTCTTCGAGGTGTCGGCCTTTGGGGCCGTCGGTCTTCGGGTATCGGCCTTTGGGGCCGTCGGTCTTGGAGCCGTCGGCCTTTGGGGCCGTCGGTCTTGAGTGTCGGCCTTGAGGCCGTCGGTCTTGGAGCCGTCCAAAAAATTTTTTATTCTTCATGGGGTCAACTGGCTCCATCAAATGCCCCCCACACTCCTTGAGCTTGCGTGCCCTGCATCAGCTAAGCGAAAGGAGTGTAGAACTTCAAGAAATTTTTTGGAGGCAAATTGATTACCTTACGCCCGCCACTGAAAGCAGCGTACGCTAACTTTTTGGGGGATGCTCGTCAATTAGCCATTGAGGCTAAGATGAAGCCGATGAGGCAAAGTTGAGGCCGTCGAGAATCTTTTGAACCCCGGAGGGTGACCAGAGGGTGCTTGGGCCAGGCTAAGGTGCCTTTTTCTTTAAAGAAATTGGTCTCCTTCTGCAGGGTTGATCTGCCACCCAGGAAACTCTGTTGATTGGAATCCACAGGTCTTGAGCTTGGGGGTGCTGACACGGAGCCAGTCTTGAGGTGCCGACGCGGATTCGGTCTTTGTTGCCGATGTGGAGTCGGTCTTTGGTGGTTTTCCTGTAACGCATTCAGATACTAATGAAAAGAAACTTTTTTCTCAGTGTAGTATACTTAGCTTTTTGCAGCTGTTTGCCTTCGCGGGTCTTTGGTGTCTTTGCCGATGCCGTCTTTGGTAGTCGATCTTTGCCGACGCGGAGTCGGTCTTGTTGCCGCGGAGTCGGTCTTTGTTGCCGACGCGGAGTCGGTCTTTGATGCCGACGTGGAGTCGGTCTTTGGTGCCATGCGGAGTCGGTCTTTGTTGCCGACGCGGAGTCGGTCTTTGTGCCTGGCTGGCCCAGGGCTTTTTGACGCCAAAGCGAGGTTGGCCTTGGATGTTGATGCAAGGTTAGGTCTTCCCTGCATGACATTTTTAAGTATTAATGAAAGAAAACCGTCTTAAGTGCAGTGTACTTAGCTCTTGTAGCGAACGGATCACTAGCCCACTGGTGCAGCTATCATGGGCGACGTGAGAGGCTTGGGGTGATGCTGAGTGGCCCCCGAGCGTTGCTTCTGCAGTTCATGAACTGCTGCTTTCAAAGCTTGATCTTGCCATTGAGGATGGCCAGCTAGGGAAGACGGAACCGAGGCGGAACCGGCTCTTCCGTGATGCGGCGGGAGAGCGGAGGACGATGGTCGAACTCTTCCTCCGGCTGATGATATATTTTCCTGGCGAGCTCATCTAGCCACCGGTTGTACTCTTCCAGGCGTTCCTCCGCCTGACGACTGATTGTCAGGGCCCTCCGAGATGGCTCGGAGGAGGAAGAAGAAGGGGAAAGAAGAAGATGGAGACGGGAGTCTAGACTTCCGCCTGGGCTCCTCCTGATGACGAGGCTCGGGAGGGAACTTGCCGGGGCCGTGGTCGGGGGACCACGACCGCCTGGGGGCTCGCAGCGAGGCTTCCTAGGGGAAGCCGGGCGTCGTCCGGTCTCGCGCCGACCGGCCTCCCGCCGAGGAGAACCTCCCTCGCCGACTGCTGACTGGCGAGGGGAGCAGTCTGATGCTGGGTGGCCACGGACGGTTGTTGCTGGAGCCCATGGACCATGGCGGTGAGATTCTGGACTTGCTGGGAAAGAGTCGCCAGTCGCTCCGCTGTTTGATCAACGGCCTCTGGCGGCGGGCAGGCAACTGGAGGGTTGGTAGCAGAGGGATTGGCCTCCTGCTGTCCAGTTGGCGGGGGGAGCCCCGCTGGACAGCTGACGGAGGCATCCTGAGCTCGCGTCACCACCATGGCTCCTTGAAGAGAAGAGGGGGAGAGAGATGTAGCTTAGGGAGAACGTTCGCTACTTTTCTTATCACCCCTTCCTGACGCGCCAATCTGATGACGCTCAATCACCTCTCCTGGACGTCGGGAACAGAGTGCTTCTCCCGGCTCTTCTTCACCAGGTTACCTGCAGAAAAGTCCCGGGACCGGAGGGGGTCTCCGGTCCGGTGGGACCCTTCGACGGCCAAGTTAGTGACTGAGGTCACAGCTGAAGAGGGGCTCGAGTGAGCCCTTTTTAGTGTAGAAAGAGGGATCTCAGAGAGGAGGAATTCCCTTCTGAGAGTTGAGAGGGCGATTTTGGGGGTTATCGCGCATACCTGTTTACTGGGTGGATTCACCTTTTTATAGGGTTGACCCTGGCATGATCACGTGGGATTGTGTAAAGTCAGATTGTCTGCTGAGCCTTTGCGTGAATCTGGGCTGGTTGGTGGGTTATGTCCCATCAGTTGTTGGGTAGGTAGGTTCTGTCACATCAGCCGGCGGGGCTGTTGAGTTGTCGGATCTGGCGCTGTCGGGCGGTGCGCGTCAGAGAGGCGGTTTCTTGAACCGCTGGGACTGCCAGGAAGGTGTCGGGGCCGGCTGGGAGGTGCCGGGGCCGCCTAGCTTGGAGATGGAGTTGTCGGCCTTTGGGACCGTCGGCCTTTGGGGCCGGTCGGTCTTTGGAGCCGTCGGTCTTGGAGCTATCGGCCTTTGGGGCCATCGGTCTTCGGGTGTCGGCCTTTGGGACCGTCGGTCTTAGAGCCGTCGGCCTCTGGGGCCGTCGGTCTTGGAGCCATCGGCCCTTGGGGCCGTCGGTCTTCGAGGTGTCGGCCCTTAGGGCCGTCGGTCTTGAAGTGTCGGCCCTTGGGGCCATCGGTCTTTGGAGCCGTCGGTCTTGGAGCCGTCCAAAAATTTTTTTATTCTCCATGGGGTCAACTGGCTCCATCAGGGGATAAGAGGGAATATCTTCTGAATATTTCCTCTTATTCCCAAAAGCTATAAGTATAAGGGATAGTTGGGAATAAAGTTAACCAAAGGGATAATTTATGGTTAACCATAGGATATCCCTCAATTTATTCCCTAGGAATGCAGGAATAGCTGGTTATCCCTTCAAATAAGAGTAAAAAAGAGTTATCCTATGAATTTATCTTTTTGCATTTGATATGATCAATGGGATAGCCAAGGGACAAACTCGATTCCGTACACTTATCCATGGATAATATTTTTTCTATCAAACACTACCTTAGGGTCACATGATTTTGGTAGCATCAATATCCCATTTGAATTAGATTTTGATTAACTTGTGACCTATGACGTGCAATATAGCATGGAAGGGCTTCATAAAACGGTATTAGAGTTTTGCTCTGATATCGTGCGATATGGCTTAAAAGGGCTATTCATTAAATGGTATTAGAGTTTTGCTCCAGCATGAAGCCATCATTTTTAGCGGACGGTCTTCGGAGCGTTGTATTGAAATAAAGAAATTTTTGTCCGTAGGATTGCTATTATATGACCATCTTTATCAGCCGATGGTCTTGAGATGTTATGTGACCATTGAATGGTATTAAAATGTTACACGGTAGTACAAGAATTTTTTGTCCATAGGATTGCTATCATATTAAGATGAGGTATTATATTGAGATAAGACCAGTGATTTGGACACTCGTAGCTAGACCTCAAGCATATTACCGTAACAGCGGGTGTACCTCCTCTATTATATGATAGTATGTACCTCCTCTACTGTATAACAAATTCTCTAGAAATTCACTCCATAAGATTCCATCAGATAGGATGTGCAAATGGAAAAGATTACCATATTATAATGTTTTATAATTTTATAATATAATTTTATATTATCATATAATAATAATAATATAATAAAACGTAATATAATTTTTTTTAAAAATATTTTTTAAATATTTATCAACTTAAACTTTCAATAAAATTTTAAAAAATATTTTAAGATCAGCCGCACGCGGTCTGGGCACCTCCTTCGCGGAAAGGTACGAATGCTTGGATCCTTCCGAACCTCCTGATCGCGGAGGGAGTCGTGGAACGTGCGAGGGTCCTCCATTTCTAAGATAACCAACGTGGCAGCTATCCAAGCATATGGTTTCAAATTTCGTTTATGACTCGGACGCGGACGCGGACGCGGACTCGGTCTCCGGCAAGCCAAAACAGCGTCCGATGCGCGGTGGAAGTATCTGTAATCTTCCCCCTTTGCTTTCCTTTTTCCTCCCCTCTTACCCTGCCTCTATCCATAATTCTCTTCTTCTCGGCCATCCTTCGGCTCTAATCCTCGCCCTCGCCCTCCACATCTGCCACCCTCGCTCGATCGCGATCGATCTGTCCTTCCTTCAGCTCGTAGATCGCGCTCTCTTTTCCCGAAACCCAAACCCTAGGAGTCGACTCGACTCGAATCGAATCGGATCGATGGGGAACACGGAGAAGCTGATGAACCAGATCATGGATCTCAAATTCACGTCAAAGAGCCTTCAGCGGCAGGCGCGCAAGTGCGAGAAGGAGGAGAAGGCGGATAAGCTCAAGGTGAAGAAGGCGATCGAGAAGGGCAACATGGACGGCGCCCGCATCTACGCCGAGAACTCCATCCGCAAGCGCAACGAGCAGATGAACTACCTCCGTCTCGCCTCCCGCCTTGACGCCGTCGTCGCTCGTCTTGACACCCAGGCCAAGATGCAGACCATCGGCAAGTCCATGGCCTCCATCGTCAAGGCCCTAGACTCCTCCCTCGCCACCGGCAACCTCCAGAAGATGTCCGAGACCATGGATCAGTTCGAGCGCCAGTTCGTCAACATGGAGGTCCAGGCGGAATTCATGGAGGGCTCCATGGCCGGATCCACCTCCCTCTCCACCCCAGAGACCGAGGTCAACAGCCTCATGCAGCAGGTCGCCGACGACTACGGCCTTGAGGTCTCCGTCGGCCTCCCCCAGCCCGCAGCCCACGCCATCCCCGCCAAGGAGAAGGAGAAGGTCGACGAGGACGATCTCTCTCGCCGCCTCGCCGATCTCAAGGCCAGGGGCTAGCTATTTGGCTAGCTTCATCGATTCGATTTTAGTAGGGGTAAGATCTCTCTTGTTCTTCTTTCTTCCTGATCAAAAGGGAATGAAATGGGGGAAATAGAGAGAATCTTTTGACATATAATTAATTTATATGGGTGCTTGTGTTGTCTACTTTGTATGCATTCTCTGGATTCTCTTCTTTGCTAAAACTTTGATTTTTAGGCATGGATGTGGAACGAGGGACCAAATGCCTGTGTAAATCTTAACTATCATATGAACTTGATACCTTGCTGGTGCAGTATTAGTATCTATATTTCTTCTTACTTTCATGTTTTTTCTATACTATGTTATGTGCATATTTGTTGCCATGAAGCTCTAGTTTATGGCAGGAAAATTATTGCGCAAGTTTTTTTTTGGGAAAATAACTTTTATGGGTTTGGGTCCTGCATATTGTTCTCTTGGTCTACCCTGCAGGAGAAAGATCATCGTTTTCAGTTTTCATATAATGCTATGCTATATGGAGCAGAGTGTTAAGCAATACTAAAATAATAAGTGAATAAATTAAATGTAATAGGAATGCACATGTTAAGATGAATATATGATAAAACTTTAATAGATAGAATTAGAAATAAACATATATAAAAATGATAGGAGTAGCTTCAATTGAAGATAAATGAGAGAAAACTAATTACGGTGGTTTGGATATATACAATAAAGACCTTTAGATGCTCTAGTTAAAAAGAATGATATTTAACAATCCGTGATAATGATAGGTAGAGATAGATCTAAATTAACATGTAAAGAAATAATTTAAAAAGATATAATTATTTATAATTTAGGTATCGATTTAGTCCTAAATAGAGCAGAGTAGAGGAAGCAGATTCATGTAGCCAACCCTATGTAGTTGAGAAAAGGCTTAGTTGAGTAGACTCCCAATGACCTGTCATGATCTTTTCTTTGGAATATTGCTTTTACAACTAGATTATCTAGTTTATTGTTCTGAATGCCTTGTTGATCAGTAATCATGGTCTTAATATTTTGGTCTGCCTTCCATGACTCCATTAGGATTTCACATTTCTTGTGATTCTTGTTGCATAACCTCTCTTTGCATAAGGGATATGAGGTGTCTCTGAGTGTGTTAGAACAATAATGTTACATATCAAGGTTCAGTGGCAGCTTATCAATGTTATGCCTTTAATTTTATTAGAACAATAATGTGTTAATCCTTAGTTTCTAGCTGTTGTTTGCTGGATTGACACTAGCTCTAAAGAATGGGAAAAGATTATGTAATTTCAAAAAGTTCAATCTAATAATACATTTTCCTCCATCATTTAGGGTAAAACCTAGCCTTGGACTTATTCTATGTTTTTACATTTCTTAAATTCCTTTTGAGCAATTCCAATTTATCCAAAACTTGGTCTTTGGGTTTATCATTTAGTTCTTGAATTGCTTGTGTTTGAATTCCTCAAATGTTCTTTATGCACATTTTTGAGTTTTATGGCAATATAGAGGTCGACCTAAACTAACATAGGCAGAAATAATTAAAAAATACATAACTATTTGTAATTTGAGTATCGACTTAGTCCTGAATACAGCAGAGTGGAGGAAGCAGATTCATGTAGCCAACCCAATGTAGTTGAAAAAAGGCTTAGATGAGTTGAGTTGTGTTGTGCTGACTTCAAAGCTGTATAGCTCATGTTTAAGTAATTTTTTTGAATGGATAATTTCAACTGTAGAAAAAAGTTAAGAAAAACTTTGAGCCATCATTATGCATATTGTGGTGTGTAACTTATTCACATAATCCTAGATTGATCTTTTTTACTTACTATTGATTTTCCCCTCCCTTGTAAGTCTTCAATAAGATGTCTTCTTTCATTTTTGTTATTTCTCTTCTCTGATCACCTGTCCTTACACACATATCTTTGCCTCGATCTTGTGTCAGTTTACCCTTATCGCTGAGTTCTTCTATTCCTGACTGTCATTATGGTACTTCTATCCACCTTCCCCTAGTTGAATTGATAGTTGAAGGACTACAGGTTACATGGGATTTCTCCATCCAAATTCTCAGGAAGAGTAGCAGCATTACTTAGATTTGAAGTAGATACAAGTAGCATTTAAATATTAAAGCTTCTTTGATTTTGGAGTTAGAGGGCTTTTTTTTTTTTTGAAGTAGAAATGCCTGATTAAGGTTGCAAATACCTGCCTTGAAATTGGATTTGATGTCAAATTGCATCATGTTTGGTGTGTATATGTAATGGAGACTTCCATGTGGATTCTGTAGATTCTATGATCGTCCCATTTTATTATCCTTTCTTAGTGTTGAGGTCTCAGGTTAATTTCGTAAACATAGAGGTTGTTGTGCCATTACCTGAAGAAGGACAAACTTCCTTGATGAACATCTTCTTAACAATATGAAAACTGGCTTTCAGAGTTGAATGTAGCAGTTGATGCCTTTTCTAAAATAGTTGATGAAGGGTATAATAATTGAAGATTGCAGTTGACAATGTATTGCAAGGAAAAAGGCTGGTTATAGGAAAGGGAAGGGGAGATTCAAATGCTAGTTTTTGTCAGTTCTTGTATGACACATATCATATGTACTGGCTTGGAAAGATTTTTGTGACTTTGTGACATTTGGACAAATTGTCAAAGAAACATACATTTTCATCAAAAAAAGACAAAGAAACGTACAGAAAGGATACAGGAAAATATGCGAAGGAGGGAGGGGTGAGGCAGCAAGGTAGCATATACTTGAGAGAGGCTCAGGTAACTCACTTGTTGGATGTGCTATTCATGACAGTAAAAGAGAATGAGATATTAAAATTTTTTTAGGCTCAAGATAGTAGACTCACCATTTTTTATTGAAGAGAGACTAAGCGATGAAAAATGACTTTTCTTTGCTAAATCAATGGATCAGGACATGGTGGTTATGTTATAATTATGGTATGATATCCATTGTTTTGCTATTTGAATGATCGTTGTTATTTGCTTAGACTTTTTGTTGGACTTGTTTTTGGCATTAGTTCCAAGGTGGTCGTTGTGATACTTGGTTGATTAGTGATGGGATGAATTTCCTTGGAGATGGAACTGTAAATATTAAAAGGCTTAGCTTTCCTGAACCTGTGCAGTACTGGTGAAAAATAGCACATGCTCTGATTTTGAGAAGGCGTGAAGAAAAATTGAAGCTTTTGGTTAACAGATGAAGGTTTTTGGTCTTGAACTTAAATCTAATTACTTAAAAATAAGTGATGAATCACTCTCTTTTCATCTGATTCACTGGAAATTATTGGAGTCTTTAGAGTCTTACAAAGGAAATGACGATTTGGTTTGATTTATCCCAATTGCAGCACTTTTGTTTGGCAGTTTTGAAATGAAGGAGAAAACAAAAGAAAAAAAAAAAAATGTTTTATGAAGTCGTGGTGCTTAACGATGATCAAATTGGAGGATGAGATATCAGTGGAGCCTATTGCAATCTGTTCTCTTATCTTTGTTTATCTAGATGTTGGCAGGTGGATTCATCACTGAATACTTTGATCCTGGTGTTCGTCCATTTGGCATCATTTTATGCATAACAAAATAGACATTTGACATCAATGTTCTTCTGGGGACTTCCCCCAACATATTTCTGTGTCATACATCATAATGAAACGGCCACTTGAATTTGGCTGATAGTGTTAACTAATCCATCCTTTGCCTTCTTGTTGTGGATCTAAGACGAGTTTAGTGATTTCATTCCTGGAATACCTTGCTACCTCCACCTGAATCTCCCCAAACATTTTCCTGTCTGCTGCATCATTATGGAATCTTCTACCGTTTGTGATCTGTGTTTGATAAGCTGTCCAAGATGCTAAGTATTCATTAATGAGACTTAAACAAGAAATTTGTTTTTGGCCAGTGATTCAGATAACTGGTTCATTTTCATTTACTCGAAGTTATCTTCCATCCTTTAATTCTTATATCTGATCTTATACAGCTTTTTAGACTGCTGTGTCAAATAAAGAGAGTGCATTAGGTCCTCTCGTCGAAGTGGAAACAAAGGTTCCACCTTGGGACCGCCTGCCATGGTCTTTGAGACTGGGAAGGAGCTTGTTGACAGATCCTGCGTGCATACACATTGCTGTTTCCAAATCTGGAAGTCCTGGTTTATTCCAGGCAGGCAGGCTGCAAGAGGACCTAATATCCTAAACATCATGAATGCTCTTTTTTCAGTTTTTTTTTCCTTGGAAGATGACCGTTGTATAGTCGCCTGCTTAAAATTAGCTTACCGGATGCCAATACCAGCCTCTCTTGATAAGGGTGAGGTTTACGTTTCGACCTTAGCATGAGTCTTATCATCAATTCTCTTGTTCAGCATTCATGTCAGTCCTTATGTTTATTTTGAATGTCTTATAAACTTTAAAAACTCAGTCAAGTCCGAGTAAAAGAAAAGGAGGGTTGAATTAGATAGGTGACATTCAATGTAAAATTTCATTAGATTTTTTAAAATATAAATCTACAATAGAGCAGAATAGTGAAGTAGATTATGTAGCCAACCCATGTAGCTAAAAAAAAAAAAATAAAAAGGCTTAGATGAAATGAGTTTTAAAAACTTTAAAATCTACTTAAATGCAATTTGTCACTTTGATTCGTTATTTATTATATTTAAAACCTATAGGTCCTGATCTGCTTTCGTAGGCCTATTGTAAAATGATCACAGTGAAATGGACTATATGATTTCATTCTGGGAACAACTGTCTGTTTTGTAGCAACAAAATTCGTGCCAAAGAAAAGAGTTCATTCTGGGGTGGAATCAACTCTGTGTTGGTAGCATCAAAATTCATGCAAAAGAAAAGAGAAAAATATAGGATTATTTTCTTGGAGAACAGAAAAGTTTTCTGAAAAATCAGATATATGTTTATTTTAATTATCAATTTTATAAAATTAAGAAATATAATACTAGATTTATTAAGCTTTCTCGTCAATTTTTTTTGCTTAATGTATCCTCTTGAATTTCTTTCTTTTAGAGCCTTGATATGTTTGTTACCCTTGCGTTCTTACTTCTGTTGTCAGGCTTTCTATCGGCCAAATCCAAATCAATCCACGCCCAATTTGAAATCTTTTTTAAGCTGAGATTTTTATAGATAATTAAATTTTCGTGTTCTTCAAATTCAAATATAGGTTGTTGTAGTAAAATTGAAAATTATGAAAACTAAGACCGTTTTAAATAACTTTATAAAGGTTATAAATAATTTTATAAAATTTATCATATATATATTTATTTATTTAAATAGTAGCCCTACATTGTTCTTAGTGATTTATAATGAAAAAAAAATTCCAAAGTCCTAACAAGGCGATTATTGACTCATGTTGTTGCCTTTGAACTGGCCAAGGGCAACACCTTTTTTATGTCTAAGCTGGTGTGCCCGAGTAATGGGGTCCACGCTAAAGCCATTTTTTATTACCATGCAGGAGATAACGGTCTTATAGTTATTGTATTAAGATGCCCTCAACGCCGTTTGTGACAGTGGGAGCGGTAGCATAGGGAGAAGGGGGCAAAATTTCTAATTGTAAAGAGGGTCAAGGAAGAAGGAAAAAAAAAAAAAAAAGTTGCAATTCATCATAATCAATAATTATCAATTAGGTTGGACAACGACCGATTTAACATTTGGAGACATTTGGAGCGCAGGTTAATTGATTTATTTGTATAAATTATTTTAATTGAACTAAATAAATTATAATTAATTTTTAATTTAATAATATAAAAATAATAAAATATAAATATTAATTAAAAATTAAAAATTTTAAAAGATTAATTTTAATTTTATTCATCAAAACTAAAAGTAGATTCAAATTTGATCAATTTTTTTAATTTTTATTGAATCATATAAAAATTAATTTTAATAATAAAATTGAACCGAACCGACTACCAATTTTGATTGACTAGTTCGATTGCCTGATCAATCTAATTTTCAAAACCATTATCATAATAGCCCAAACTAGTGCCGCTCAATACCGTAGAAATTAATTTTAAACCAAATCCGTTCATACGTTGGAGATGACATCCATGTCGATGGCTTAAACTGCACTGCAACATAGCAAATAATGAAAGATGGGAGACCCCAGAGGAAACTTGGCTTTTAGATAGTGGGTTGTGGATACAAAATTATCAATATTAATTATGCAGCTAATTCCGTGATTTCAACAATTGTTTCTTTTTTCTTTTTAACCTGCCCTGTACTTGCTTATTTTGCATGACATATAGAATCTTAACCTAATTACACTTAATTACATCCCTTTCATATGTAACATAAGACATGTTGACGGCAAACAAAAAGAAAAAAGTTTCAACAAAAAGATATCATGAAATATTAATAAAATTTCTTTCGTTATTTTAATTATACCAATAAAGAAAAAAAAAAGAAAAGGCTTTTTAACCTAAAAAATTCTTATTTACCGAAACAATTGGATGGACGGCGTCGAAGAAAGGACAACATGAAATTCCTTTTGCAATTTCTCTCATCAACCAATGGCATCTACATATATATAAAGAGCAGCAGGAAAGGTAACCATTCCCTTTCAACAAGCACTTGACTCCTAATAGATATGTTTCACCAATGTTTATATTCACTCTTTTATATCAGCCACGTAAGGATGATTATCCTATGATGCTACTCCATAAACCCAATGCATGATAGTTGCAACGTTACCTCAAGACAAATTTCTATGCCATGTAATGATAAAGGATATACAATCAAGTTAAGAAAATTAAGAAAGGAAATCAAGGAATTTTTACGTAAGGATATACAATCAAGTTGAGAAAAAGGAAATCAAGGGATTTCATATTTGAATATTTGGCAGTTACTTTGATAAGGATATACAATCAAGTTGAAAAAGTCAACGAAAAAATCAAGGGATTTAATGCCAGTTACTCAGTTTAATTTGTTTCTTCTTTTCTTAGTAGTTTCCTTCTTTTGTGCTCATATAATATGTATATATACTACCCATATCAAGAAGAATGATGAGATATATATTTCTTCATCCTATTATCAGCGCAGCGGAAGCATGGTGGGCCCATAACCCATAGGTCCCAGGTTTGCTCTTTGATCTTCAGCAAGCCTCTATCCTCCTAATTCCTATGGCTAATACCCAAGTCCTCATCCCCAATGCTCAAGAACCTACAAAAATATCCTGGTCGTTGCCAATGGTGCAGTACTCAAG